>BTHU01000002.1:48886382-49118882 GCA_036184795.1 Tokudaia tokunoshimensis | reverse complement strand
CAAATAATGATATGGAGAGTTATGTTCATTGATGAATACCTAGGTCTTATAGCTCAGCTTGTTTCTAATGGGCTGGTATAATGTAATTAACCCGTTTATTATAATCTAACATCTGGCATATGACTTGTTAGTTACTTCTCCTTCAATCCTGGCATGCTTCGTCCTCAGCATCTCCCTGGTGAATTCTTTTCAGTCCTCAGTTTCTCCAGGAGTTCCTATCTCTTGCCAGTAGTCCCACCTCCTACTTTGCCATTGCTATAGGCAATCAGATTTTTTTTATTAGATATTTTCTTTATTTACATTTCAAACGTTATCCCCTTTCCTTGTTTACCCTCTGAAAACCCCCCTATCCCATTCCCTCCTCCCTCTGCTCACTAATCCACCTACTCAGGCTTCCCTGTCCTGGCATTCCCCTACACTGGGACATCGAGCCTTCACAGGGCCAAAGGCCTCTCTGCCCTTTGATGTCCAACAAGACCATCCTCTGCTACATATGCAGCTGGAGCCATGGGTCCTTCCATGTATACTCTTTGGTTGGTGGTTTAGTCCCTGGGAGTTCTGGTGGTTCATATTGTTATTCCTCCTATGGGGCTGCAAACCCTGTTAGCTCCTTGGGTCCTTTCTGTAGCTCCTCCATTAGGGACCCTGTGCTCAGTCCAATGGATGGCTGTGTGCATCCACTTCTGTATTTGTCAGACACTGGCAAGGACTCTCAGGAGACAGCTATATCAGGCTCCTGTCAGGATCAAAATACCCATGGGAGGAGATACAGAGACAAAGTGTGGAGCAGAAACTGAAGGAAAGGCCATCCAGAGACTGTCCCACCTAGGAATCCATCCCATATACATTGACCAAATCCAGATACTATTGTGGATGCCAACAAGTGCTTGCTGACAGGTCAATCAGATTTTTAATAAACTAATCAGAAGGTGAAAGAGGGAGTGTTTAGGAAATCTGATATAGTCATAGGAATAACAATGCCAAAGCCCAGTCTTCACTCAACACTCTGCTGGCCCAGAAATCAGCATTTCAATAATAGAGACAACCTTTACACAGTGCACAATAATATTATTCAACACTCCCCAACTGTGAACTAAAAGTTCTGACTTTGGTGTGCTTATTTGTGTGGGCTAGGTGTGAGAAAATGAGAGTTAATCTCTCAAATCTAGAAGTTGCACTTTAGAATTACCGTGAGCCTGTTGAAAAAGAGGCATTTTTATTGTCTTATGTAAGTCGTTTGTTTCATACTAAGGTATTGATGTATGTGCTAAACAAATAAATTCCTGATTGAACTGCTCTTTCTTTAAAGCCCAAGGCAGTAGCCATGCTGTGGGGAAGGACGTTTTCTCCTTGAGGGTCACCATGCTTGTCTCTGAACAGTGATCTCTTCACAGTCACGTGGTAATTGTTTTAGAGGGATTCACTAAAATCTCAGAAAGAGCTGGGAATCACCCAGTGCTTTGTACCTCATCTCATTGAACCCACAGGAAGTGCCTGGAGCACAGACACTTAAGGCTTAAAGAGCCCAGGCAAGTAGTTCAAGGTTAGATAGCTCAGAACTGGAGAGTTAGGCTGTATGTACATTCCATCTGTCTCCAGAATCAGAGCCCTTACAGTGGTCAACTGCTTCTCTATGATCAGATTTCCTTTTTGTAATTTGGTATTGAATATCTTTCATTATTGCATTCATTCATTTCTCAGATGAGTTATTTAATTTTTTTTCCTTATAGGTTTTCTTGACTAGATAAAGTGACTCTTACCTTTCTGCAATTAAAATAGAAAAGAAAACCACTTTCATCTCACAATTCTTTTATAATTTCTGATAGAGTTTTCAAACTGAAGCTGATTTCATTCATTCCTATGGATTTTCTCAGCTATGCTCTGGTGAGGGCTAATGGATTTTAATGCATTCATTTTAGGCCTCCTGTACCTTTTTAAAGTGACAGTGTCTGTGCCCTGATTTTAGCTCATGTATATATAAAGACTCGCATACACTAATATGAACTTTGTATCCAAATCACTTTGCCTTTTACTTTTCCCCTGGATATGTGATGAATTAGAGTACATCATTAGCTGCAATAGAAGGCAAGGCACTGAAAAAGTTGTATTCCCAACTATCTGAGAAGCAGTTCAGGGGAAACAGGAGGCTGTGAGATCATCAAAGGTCTCATTTTTCTGCTTTTGCTCTGCCCTGTGGTAATCTCCCTATGTGGATACTCAGTGCCCAATGGTGGTACCTACCATGGCATCTGCATTTTAACTCCTTGTAAAGGACCAAGGGGAGAGAAAGAGGTGAGATCAGGCATTTCTTTGTAAATAAGCGCTCTGCTGTCCACTTCCTACAGTCTTTTGGTCAAAGTCTGGTCATATGGCTGTCCCTATTCGGCTCTAAGAGACTCTGGGAGATACAGGTTCTGGCTCAAGGCGTTTGTCACTCTCTGGGAGCTGCTTACCTAAAGGGACAAGAGGAGGATAAATGCTGGAGTTAATTAACAATTTCTGGGACAGTCTGGCCCTCCAGCATCCAAGCATCACTTTCCAACTGTCATTTCATATAGAGGGTATGCTCACTTTCCTCTCAATGAAAACGGACAAAAGTTTTTCCTACTTGCTTCCCGTAGCTGAGAGTCCAGGATGTCTGGTGGATATTCTAACCTCTCTACTCTGTGACAAATGGCTCCAGTAGCCCCTGCACTAAATATAACGATGCATTGCTTGATGCAAAATTTCCATTTTGAAAGAGAGGAAATAGGAAGCTCAGCATGGAGGCAGGGTGAGAACTGCTTAGCATGTTTTATTGTTGTGGTTACACCTTTTGGCCACACTGAGCTTGTTCTCTGGACTTGCTCACTCTCTCTTAACTCCCTTGGTCATTGTTCTTAGTGACTCTGTTTTCCGGTCACATGTGTGGTAGAAGTTGCAATGTCTGGCCTCCTTTCAAGTCATCTGTTTTACAGCCTGCTTTTTGCTGTTGCAGGTTTGGGAACTTGGAACTTGATGTAATGACTGTGCACACAGTAGCTGTCAGCCAGGCTTTTGCTTCCTTTGAGATGTAATATCCTGTCTATTTGCTGCCAATATGTTTCAAACTTTTGGCATATTTGCTTCAGAGCACAGCCTACTCCAAACGGCATTCCCCAGTTTAAAGGCTTCTACCTTGAGATCTTTTGATTCAAGAGTTTTGGATAGGAGAGATATTCCTGTTTCAGCTGAGTGCTTGTTGGTGAACTAGCTCCTTTAGTGTGGTCTAAGCTCCTTAAGTGTGGTCTAATAAGTGGTTTAAGAACTCCATAGGGAGTTCATAAAGTCGTCTCTGCATAGCAGCCTCTTATGCTATATTCTTTGGAGGAGCCGAAGCAGGTAGTATTTTATCAGTCACATGTAAAGGAAGCAAATAGGAAACACATTGTGGTTCTACATCTTATAATATCTGTGTTTGGAGCATCTATGACCTGCTCTCTTAGCTAGATATATTTGGCTTTGTTATGGTGGTACCCTACTGTACAGGGCCGCTCTGTATTAGGATATAGGACTGCTGAGGTTTAGAAATAATATAGATTAAACAAGAGAGAAGCTCATTTTTCTCCTAATGGCTTCCAGTTGAGCAATTGCACAGCTAGGGCCATGGCTTCAGCTCTACAGCATCCATTAGAGAACAGGTTCCTTTGGTTTCTTACTGTCATGGTGTTCAGAACATCTCTCAGCTGACTCCCACCATTGTGCCCACTTTGCAGTTGGCAGGAGGGAAGAGAGTAGGAGAAGAGGTGGAGGGTAAGTGATATCCTTAGGAAAACATAAAATTGTTTACATGGATCCTCCTAACTGTAATTCACTGCCTAAAATAAACCACTAGTCACCCTAGATGAATGGCTTATAGAAACAAGGAGAAGGCTCTGGTGAACTAGTACTGTGTATGAATACAATTCAGAGGATTCTGTTGAAAGAATGCAGAATGTACACTGGAAGATCAGAAAGTCTCTACAGTAATACTGCTGATTACAAAATAAGGACAAAGTATGATTGGATTCCTGGAAAGTATTTAACACCATCTCCTTCATAAGGAGCCTATCCCTCATGGAAAGTGATAAGAAAGAAAAATGACCTATTAGCCTAGCTCCTAGCCTATTAACTTGTTCAATCTCTCTCTCTCTCTCTCTCTCTCTCTCTCTCTCTCTCTCTCTCTCTCTCTCTCTCTCTCTCTGTGTGTGTGTGTGTGTGTGTGTGTGTATCTGTGTGTTCTTGCAAGTACAAGGTGAATTGAGCTTTAAGAAAAACCCTTATAGGACAAGTGGCCAACTATTTTAAGTGTGAATATACATCCTTTTTTTAAAAGTTTCTTTCAGTCAGTCACATTGCAATTCCATCACAGGAACTTATCTGCTTCTCTAGAAAGGTGTTGCTATAACTAATTTCAAACAGCATGACTTATACAGTATTCATTTTTTTCTTAATACTGGTCTTGTTGGCAGCCCTGAATGGACTATGGCTTGGGAGGGATACGTGTGAAAGCAAGCGTTTTATCCCAGTGTGTGAAGATGGGAAAGCAGTGAGCTGTCAACCAGCTCATGTAGCCTAAATCCCTGTTACCTCCAAAATCACTGAATCTATAAACAGGACTGCTTTTCAGGTTTATCCTGGGGAATATAGTTTATTCAAATTGGAAAGAAAAGGAAGCACCAAAGAGCTACCACACCTGAAAGAACAGATCAGCTTAAGACATGTAGTTTGAAATCATGCATGTGTATTATTTTCTGACATTTCACATCCATCCGGACCACTGACAAGTGATGTCTCTTTGACCTGGCTGCTCTGTTATTAGTCCTCACATACAAATGTCAAAAAGGCTGGGAGCTCGTTCCTCTGGCTCTCTCTCCATTTTCGGAGGCAGCAGATAGCTGAAGTTGGGGGTCTCTGGCCTTGGTCCCATCCTAACCTTGACAATGTGTGTTGTTCCTCTCCCTTCTCAGGAATATTTTCATCTGTTTTGTGCTGCTCTCTGCTTGTGGGTGGAGGGTTGCTGGCTTTGTTGTGCTAGGATTTTCCTGGCATTACCCGCAGCCTTTGCTTCTTGTACTCCCCTGCATGTGAGGAAGGCTGCCACTCAGCAGGCTTGGGCCTGGCTTTCAGGCTTTTCTGTTTCTGTCCCTTCTTCTGCATGAAATCTCTCTTCAGCCCAAATTGCCGGTGGCTTAAAGTAATCTACAAAAAAAAAAAACAAAAAGCAACACAGTTTTGTAGTTTCAAGTTTCATTTCCAAAACTGAATGGGTATCTTGGGTATTCTACAGAACTCTTTTGCCATTTGTTTAGTAAGTATGAATAAATGATTAAATAATAGTTAGCTTCACTTAAAGTATTCATCTCTACCTCCTTCCACTCTTCCAAGAAAGACTTGACTTCTAGGAAAGCAAGCCATGCTTATCTTGAGACTTTGCACAGTCTTCTGTCTCATGCTTCAAACCTCCAGGGAGTGTGGGTATCTCATCTACCTTCTTCGCTGAAGAGGCTGGTCTCTAACTATGGAGTTTTTGCTAAGGTATGTTGTTTCTGAAGGGCAAGTTTTTCTCAAAAGCCTAAAAAATCATATTACAAATAATGCTATCCCTCAGGAATCCAGTCAAGCCTATGGTTCCAGTTTCTTCTCAGCTCTTATTTGACCCACATCCATGAATATAACCTTTCTTCTGATCTTAAGGCACAAAAGACCTGGATTCTTATCCTTAGCTCTACCAATAACATACTATTTAGTTGTCTTTTGACTTGAATATTTTAAACCATTTGAAGAAACATTTTTATTCATTTGCCTTTTTTTTTGTAGTGCTGCCTTTTATGACCTAGAAATTACTGGCATGTTCATTTTTAACTCTGTGGTTTAACCTCTGTGTATGCCATTATGGAAATCAATCTTTAGAAGTCATAAGTATGCTGCAGAGGCCCATCATCAAACGTTTATATGAATGATTTAGAATGGGGCTAAATAATTACATTTTGTGGCCAAACGACTTAGCTTAGAAGCTAGAGGAAATAAACCATTTTGGCATTTCTTAAATATATATTAGAATTATGCATTTTAAACATAAATTTAATAATGTACAGTCATTTCGATAGCAATGTTGAAGACTAGGAGAATCTGCCAACACCTGCATTTACTAAATTTGGCTCCTTAGGTGTTAGGAAAGTAGTTGGATAAATTTAAGTATGAATTTCTGAGCCATTAATTGTACAGGACACATGGAAAGAATGAGTTCTTGCTTCCAATACTCTGAATATATCACCAAGCTCTCCAAACACTGTTCTCCATCCCAGAGGAGTAGTAAGGGATGATGTGGTCAGGATCACTGCTCCCACAGATCCATGGTGGTTGTGCCATAATTTACTGAGCATTATTTACACACCAGACAGTCTCTCTCCATAGTGCAGAGCTGTGATTTCACACTCTAATCATATAAGATCGATCGACCAGTATGTATGTCATTATCAACCTGCAAACTGCAAGTGTGAATATGTGAACTAACAAGAGGTATGGGATCAAGGGAGGCCACATGGAGCCAGCTGTGACTGAACAGAGGAGAGATGAGGCAACATGCAATGCCGTGCTCAGCTATTATTAGATAAGGCAAATTTCCAGATGATCTCCATCCAATCACCAAGTTCTGTGATATTGATTCCATGGAGCACTGATTCCTGCATTGCTTTTAAGTGCTTGTATAACTGTGTGCAGTCTAAAGGAATTCTCTACTTTCTCTCACTTAACATTTGAGCCTATCCTCTGTGAATTATTTTCTTGAGAGAAGACAGGACAATATATTTTAGTTCACTGTATCCTTCTTGAACCAATTCATCTTGAAGTTGAGTGTCCAGGAAGGATTCTGAGGGCCTGTCTTTCCAAAAGTGTGAAGGTTGATCTTCCTAAGAGAATATATGTTTTCTTTTCTTTTCTAGGTAGGGAAAGGGTTCCAGGGCCAAGGACACTGACAGATCTTTTAACTGACTACATGTTGATGTTATATAACTCTATCACCCGAACTCTCTGTCTTTGCTTCATTTTATAGCCAGTCTGGTTTTAGTCTATCATTTATAGGTCTCTCCTCTCCCCCATCCCACAGCATAGACTCAGGAGATTACTTTCTGACTGTGCTTTTGACTGTCTCTTTGCTGGGTGATGTGATAATCTTCACTTTTACGTGGCTATGGGATGCTATCATTCTTTTGTCATATACTGTAACATACAAGAGTTGTATCTCATTAAGAAAATCTGTTTATTACTTCAATAAAATTCAAAATCTCCAGGTATGTTTATATGTTATTTATATGGCATTGTTTGAACTCAATGATATCCTTGTTTATTTTCCCCTCTGGATCATACATTTTTGTTGGAGAGTGACAGCTGTGCCTTTTCTTTGTATTATTCAACAGAGACCTTCATGTTGACTATTTGAATAACCAAAAACATTTGTGAAATAATGAATCTATATAGGTTATTTATTCAGTTGTCTGTAATTTTTATTGATGTCCGCACATGTAGTGTGCCAATTTAGATATGTTCTTTGTTTGGAATTAACTAAGGATAAATGATATGCTCATTGATTGATGTTTTTTTTTTTTCTTTTGACATTGAGAACATTAGCCTCTGTATGATAATTCTCTAAATAAATGTCAAAGCCTATGGTAGATGTACAGATCTTGTAGCTCAGCTTTTAGGAGAGGACAAGGCGAAAGCATTATATGAGCCCAAGAATTCTTAGAGCAGTTTAGGCAACACAGTAAGAGAATATTTGAAAAGGCAAATATTTCAAAAAGAAAAATAGATACAGATGTTGCCAAATGCACAGATTCTTAAGGAAAAGAGAACAAAATTGAGAGGTCTACTCACCCACTGACAAACAGTGCTACAGAGCACAGAAAACTAATTTATAGCCACCTGTCAGATACAGAGAGATCCTGTATCATAAGGGTTGACTCTTGATACTTCTTGTCTAGGGGGCTTTTGTTTTAAAGTAGAGGTGAAATAAAAAGGTACTTAAAAGGAATGTTAGCACAATGAGAATAAAAACGAGACCTTTGAATTTGTTGTGTTGGTCAATACTTATTTTCTGTTGAGTTAGATGCAAAGTGCTGTGTGGTGCTTTCAAAGCAACCATGATAAATTATTAAGTATTTGTAATTTATTACACCGACCAGAGAATAATATATTGCAGCGTGAGCTGATGTCACTAAACAGTGCTGGCTGGAGCACTGTCTAGATGCTGCATAAGATTGTCTGACGAAGTACTGGGCTCATTAGTGACTCACATTGCAGCAGGAGATGGTTGTCCTCCTTATGAGGGTGTGTTTTTCAATTCCAGACAGGAAACTGAAGAATTCTGAGCATGCACTTCCATTATTCAAGTGTCTTAGCACGAACTCTCTTTTTGACAGTGCTGGAATAATTGCCAGTGGGTTTTTTTAAAATTAATTGATTGATTAACTGTATTAAGTAACTAAATGACAGAACTTGGTCCTTCTGTTTAAACTAAATGTTTCCTGAAGCCTTGCTAAATCTATGTTTGGATTTTTGGCTTTATCTATGGCTGACATGAAAGAACAGTAACTGCTTTTGTTTGTTAACCTAGTTATAAGCTATATTTCCTGTTATGTGTAGTGTGATTTTATGAAGAATAATTCAAACGAAACATGCAACAGCATGCCCTGGGTAAGGATTAATTCATAAGGCCTGTAGATATTACCATTTTTTTCATCACGTCTTTGTAACCTGAGTGTTTTCTTCTACTGATTCAAAGCACATTGTTGGAGGAGAATGCACATCTGTATTTAAGGAGAATGAGAAATGCTCTTAGCATTTTCTTTCTAGTGATTATCGGATGCCTTGTCTTATGTGCAGGTTGTTAGCTCTGTTGTGACTTAGGAATCTTTAATTCATTTCATATTACTCTTAAAAATATTTTTTATTATTATGTATTTTAACTAATGCCTCCTTGTCTTAGTTAGGGTTTCCCTTGCTGTGAAGAGACACCATGACCAAGGCATCTCTTATAAAGCAAACATTTAATTGGGGCTGGCTTACAGGTTCAGAGGTTCAGTTTATTATCATCATCAAGGTGGGAAACATGGCAGTATCCAGGCAGGCATGGCATAGCATAGGAGTTGCTGAGAGTTCTATATCTTGTTCTGAAGGCAAATAGGAGAATACTGGCTTCCAGATGTCTAGGAGGAGGGACTTAAATGCTACACCAACCGTGACACTCTTCCTCCAATAAGACCATAGCTCCTAATAGTGCCACTCCCTGGGACAAGCATATTGAAGCCACCACATTCTACTTCTTGACCCCCGCATACTTGTTCAAACTCATAACTCTATGGGGGGCATGCCTAGACATAGTATAATGCAAAAATACATTCAGTCTGACTTCGAAAGTCTATAACAGTCTCAAGAATGTTCAAAGTCCAAAGTTCAAAGTCTCTTCTGAGATTCATTCAATCACTTAACTGTAATCCCTTATAAAATCAAAATCACAAAAGCAGATCACATACCTCCAACATCACAGGATATACATTATCATTCCAAAACTTCATAGTAAAGAAATACTGGACAAAAGCAAGACCAAAAACTAGCTGGGCAAACTCTAAACTCTACATCTCTATGTCTGATATAAAAGCACTCTTTATATCTCCAAGTCCTTTCACCTTTGTTGACTACAACAAACTTTCTTCTTCAAGGCTGGTTCCACTCCTTGTCAGTAGCTTTCCTCAGCAGGTATCCCACTCATGGACCTAAGAGTTTCTCTCTTTGGAACTTTCTCTGTACCACGGCTGGCCTTAAACTCAAAGATTTGATTGTCTCTGTCTCCTGGAATTAAAGGCATGCACCACCTTGCCTGGGCCTAAGCTCTTCATGTACACTCTGTCTCAAGATCTAAATCAAAAACCTGTATTTTTTCATTTCTGGATTTTAGTTTATTCAGATTAAAAGTCCAAGGGAGAACAATAACCAAGTAATAATAGCACCTAATATGATATCCCTACTCCTTGTTCAATAGCAAACATAAACAATGGGTTTAGCTGAGTAGGATCTTGCCCCAAAGTCGCCACTCCCTTAATCTGTTTATCTCCTTCAACACAGACTCAGTTTCATTTTACTTCCTGGCAGCTCTTTATTACTTGAACTGAACATTTTATATTTTTCCTTTCTAAGCTTGCCCGGCTTGATCAAAATGCTCATCATGAGACTAAACCAGAGAATAGTGTCTCTGCTGGACTTTTTTGAGGCTCCCTTTGTTAATGCAATTAGTAAAAATCTCTTTATCTTGGCCTGAGGTGTACTCTTCTGACAAGGGCAAAAAGCAGCCACATTCTTCACCAAAATATCACAAGAACAGTCTGTAGGCCACATGCTGAAATTGTCCTCCACTGAGACCTCTTGGGACAGGTCTGCACTGTTGAAATCACCCTTAGCACCAAGGTCTTCTATATTCCTAGTGGGGTAGCCCATTAAGCCCCACTTAAAGCATTTCACTGCTTTCCAAAGTCCCCAAATCCACATTCTTCCAAACAAAAGTGTGGTCAGGCCTATCACAGCAATACCAGAGTCCCTGGTACCAAATTCTATCATAACTATGCTTTCCATTGCTATAAAGACACACCATGTTCAAGGCAACTCTTATAAAGCACATTTGATTGGAGCTGGCTTACAGGTTCAGAGGTTTAGTCCATTATCATCATCAAGGCAGGAAATATGGTAATATCCAGACAGGCATGGCATGGCTCAGGAGAAGCTGAGAGTTTTACATCTCATTTTGAAGGCTAAAAGGATAAGACTGGCTTCCAGGCAGCTAGGAAGAGGGCTCAGAACCCACCCCCACACTTCCAACAGGGCCACATCTACTCCAACAAGGACATACCTCCTAATAGTGCCACTCTCTGGTCTAAGCATATTGAAACTACTACACTTCTTAGGTATTCTTCTTTTTATTTCTCCTCCAATACATTCAAAATCAGCTTTAATTAAAAACAAATTATTTCACTGCCTTTGAGATCTTTCTTTAAAGGATTTTCAAGCTTCCATGCAGCCGTACTAAACAGGGAAACTAACTGGAGGGGGCGGGGAGAAAGAGAAGGGAAGGGAATGGAGGGGTAGGGTAAGAGGAGGAAATGGGAAGGGAAAGAGAATGTGTGAGTGCTGGGTGGAAGGACATGCTGGTGGGGGCAGTAATCACAGGTGCAGGTCAGGGTGACACAAAGATTCTGAATACAAAGAGCAGTGGAAAGTCAAAGATCAGGAGGCTGACAAGAATTCTATGATTCCCATTGATACTGTGTAAACACCATGGTTACATGATAACTTTCAGCAGAAAGCATCAGCTTATAAATCTAACTAAGATTGCTAATCCATTAAAAGATGAAAGGAAGAGTGGCTACACAAAGGAAAATTCTAATTAGTCTGATAGCATAATGGAAGTGTATGCCTTGGTCAGTCCTGGTGGGAAGTGTTCTTGTTCTTCTTGAGGCAGCTGAGGGGAAGGGGGCAGGGGGAGGATAAGAGTTGGTCTTACAAAATTCTGGGGTAAGACTTTGTCTTACGAGATATTTAGGGTTGCTGTATAATAAAAAGTGTACTTATCTAAGTCTAAGTTACTATGCTATTGTAGCTGACCTGCCTTCTGTGTTCCTCTGAGGCCAGACATTGCAGTTTCAGGCACTTAACACCTCATTCTAAAAAACCAGGAGATTAAGTAAAGGATTAGTTGCTAGAGCCTTTTCCCTATTGTCCAGATGCCTCTTGCTTATCAGGCTAGGGGGAAGTTTGGAGCAGTAAACTTCTATTGAACACTCACAGAAAGAAAAGCTTTTATATAAGCGAATATGCATAATTTCTCATAAGTTCATACACAGCTTCAAGCATGCAGAGTTCTCATTCATATATTTCAATACAAATTCAGTTGGGCCCAGCTTGCATGCATTCTCACAATTACACACTTACACACACATCCATACTTACATATCCATATGGAGCAAAAGACCAAGCACCGGTGCAGAAAGAACTCACTCATTCTGGATGAAAAATGAGCTCCAATCCTTATTGCATAGAGAATGAAAAAGCTTCCACCCTTTTAATGCTAAATGAATTAAAACCATGTTTGTAAGAAAAAAGCTTTGTTCTTTTAATAAGACTAAACCTGCCTTGTCCTTACCATGGGACCTGTTCTGTCCCATGGTAAGGAGAAGCCTGCCTGATCCTTCTGCTCTCTGCAGAATCTTTTTTCCTCTTTCCCTCTGCATTCTGCACATTGCTTTCTTAGTTTTTTTATGTTACCTATAGTTTCTGAGTTATTCCAGTCTGCATTCTCCTTCCACTCTTGTTCTCGTCTGACTAAAATCTTTTCTTCAGTTCAGTTCCTCTCTCAGCTCAGTTCTTCTCACCTCTGTTCCTCTCACCTAAGTTCCTCTGTTCTGACTCTTCTCTTTGTCCTCAGCCCTTAAACATCTTTCAGAATACATGATCACATGTTACAAAGTTCATCACAAGTTCACATAAAAATTCAAATCATAAATTGAACCAGAAGTTTACAACAGAGAATGTTTACATGCATGTTCATGAGGCGTAATTATCTAGCTAAACATCCACTACCTGTCTCTTCTTCCACAGGTTCACTTAAGGTTTAAAACCATAGCTAAGTTATTAGTGAAGTTTTGTATAGATAAACCCAGTCAATATTTTATCTTCTGTCCTACCACCTATAATAAATCATTAGTTCCCTTTTTTATGACCTTTGGTTAATTGTTTCACAACCTCTTGGAATGTGCTCTGAGTAGCAGAAAGTTTGGTTATCATCTACGAGCAATTAACTGGTGACACTTGGGAGACTGGCAGAGTTCTCATTGCAGTTTGACTATCAGAAAAGGACCTAATAGCAGTCCCACTATAAAAGAGCTTAATAATCCCAGATATAATTTTAGGAATTCTTATAGGATCATCATTAAAACTTAAGTCATCTATTTGTCTACGTATAAGACAGTACATCTTTGGGGATCTGCATAGATCTGATCCAAATGAGTGTGCTGCTACTTATCGATTATAATATATGTTTAATAATAACAGGAAAAGCATATTAATAGCAGGAATCTTTCCTAAAATGAGTCCCTCACAGCCTTGCTTAATAAGGGCTCATCTGTCACAGATTATATAATAATCCAAAGCAGGGCATTTCAGGATGATCACCTGCTAGTATATTAGCTTGTCCCATTATGGCTCCTGACAAGTGTAAGTATCAAAAAAAGGTGAAAACTTTAATGCTTTTCATTATAATTTATTTAATATTGTGTTTTCTATTATCTTGGTACTTGACTCATTTCTCATCAGAAATTCATGAGCAAAGATATGTTACAGTCCGAGGACTGATTGAGATCAGAGCAAAATGCCTTTGCCAAAGAGGCTTTTCCTAAGATCTATGACCTCACTAGCTCTGTATAGTTGGTTAGGTTTATAGTGGTAGTCATGCTTTTTCTCCTGTTGAATGGGCTTTCTGTTCAATTAAACAGTTGTTGGTTACCATGAAGATGTGTGTGCTACTACTGCAACTTTAGGGAATGTATTGCTAGCTATACTGGTTATTGTAGTTCAAAGGCATCACTAGTGGGTAAGACTATTCATTGTTTCCTCACATAGGAACTTGTATAGTACCTCCTGGTACTATAGAATTTAGCTGCCAGGGAGAAGGTTCTTGTATCCATTTCAGTTCAAATTCTCAGAGTTCTATGTCCCGAATGTGTTGTGTCTTCAGGAAGAGAAATTTGCCTTCACCTTCTGGGAGGTAACCACAAGCATTATCAATAGACTTTACTGTTTTGGGAACTCCTTGGATTTCTCTGACAAACTACTCGAATTTTCTCATGCCTGGTATTGGTTGTTTATTAGATAATTCATACCTCTTGGAGTATTACCACTCAAAGCAGTGTAGCTTTTAAAAATTATTATCTATATCTTTATCTTTTATCTATATCTTTATCTATTCACTTATCTATCCATATACTTTTATATGTATGTATTATATATACTTTTTGGTAAATATAGAATGCTTTCTTATATCCTTTCCAAGTATCCTTTAATATTATTTATCCCTCATCCCATCCTTCTGTATTATCCTCATGCATGGTGGACTGCTACTGCATGCCAGGTTTCTAAAAACACTGGACAGTGCATTATGTATGTCAGACACTCCATTCTGTTTAAAAGTATCACCTTTGGGTATATGCCCAGGAGTGGTATAGCCGGATCCTCTGGGAGTGTCATGCCCAGTTTTCTGAGGAACCACCAGACTGATTTCCAGAGTGGTTGTACCAACTTGCAATCCCACCAGCAGTGGAGGAGTGTTCCTCTTTCTCCACATCCTCGCCAACAACCGTCTCCTGTGTTTTTGATCTTAGCCATTCTGACTGGTGTGAGATGGAATCTCAGGGTTGTTTTGAATTGCATATACCCAGAGGCTTTACCTGCATGCAATAAGGACACATGCTTCACTATGTTCATCGCAGCCTTATTTATAATAGCCAGAAGCTGGAAAGAACCCAGATGTCCCTCAATGGAGGACTGGATTCAGAAGATGTGGTACATTTACACAGTGGAATACTACTCTGCAATTAAAAACAATGAATTCACGAAATTCCTAGGAAAATGGTCAGAACTGGAAAATATCATCCTTAGTGAGGTAACCCAATCACAAAAGAACACACATGGTATGCAGTCACTGATAAGGGGATGTTAACCCAGAATCTCGGAATACTCTAGACACAATTCACATATCAATAGATTTCCAAGAAGATGGAAGGAGAAACCCCTGGTCCTGGAAAGACTAGATGTAGAGGAATACCAGGACAGAGAAACGAGAGGGTTGAATGGGGAAAAGAGGGAGGGAAGGGGGCTTATGGGACTTTCGGGGAGGGAGGAAACGGGAAAGGGGAAATGATTTTGAATGTAAATAAAAAAAAACTTAGAAAATAAAAAAAAAATAAAAAAAATAAAAGTATCACCTTGTAGTTAACACTACTGCTATTCCCATTAGGCTGAGGAGGGAGCTGATATAAAGAAGTTACAAAGGCTGATCATGGCTAGACGGCTTTGGGTTTTGGGCATAGCGGGCCTTGTCGCCTCACTCTCTAGCCTGGATCACTACGTTCTTTGCTTTGAGAAACTGTATTTAATTTAGGTGAGGACAGAAAGCCATGGTTTCTCTTCTATTGTCTCTGTAAATTCAGAGTTTCATGTTTAATTTTTATATTCTTGTTAAGTAAGATATGTAAAAGTAAATAAAAATGCAGAGTAAAAGTATTATTTCAACACCTCTCAAATAGGTAAACATGCTTCTTAAAGTTCTCTTAACCTCAAAATTAAATTACATTTTAATTAAATTATAATTACATCCCTCCCTCCTCTTTTTTCCCTGCAACTCCTATTTCCCTCCATCTAATCTCTCCTATCTCTCCTATGTCTCCACTCCTATCAAATTGACAGCTTATTTTTATTTAGTTATTATTGTTTCACACACACACACACACACACACACACACACGGGGGGGTGATTGGGCAAGTACAATATGTTGAGTCCATTTTTATTTGTTGTGTGTATGTGGTTTCAGGACTGACTTTGTATTAGATAAACAATCTAACTCTTCCTCTGTAAGCAGTTATTAGTTGCCTGTAGTTTTTGTCTAACTGTTGGACACTGTGAAAAGTTTCCTCCTATTGCATTAGCATGTCTATCGATATTGCCATTCTTCAGGTCTTGCTCATGAAGCTATTTCTATGAGAATCAGCTTCATGGCCAAGTCCTTGGTCTTCCGAGTCTAAGAAATGCAGATGAGATCAACACTCACCATCTGTCTTCCTGGGTCTCAGTTACCTCACTCAATATAATCTTCTTTAGAGCTATCCATTTACCTGTGAATTTCATAACTTCATTTTTTATAGCTAAATAATATTCAATAGCGTATATGTACCACCTGTTTTCTTATCCATTCAGCAGTTGAAGGACATTTGGGTTGGCTCTATTTCCTAGTTATTGTGAACAGCCATGAACATAGATGAGCAAGTATCCGTGGAATAGAATATTGAGTCCTGTGGGCACATGCTAAAGAGTGGTATAGGTGGATTACACAGTGTATTTTCTTTGTTTTTTCTTTTCTTTTCTTTTTTATATTTTCCATCGTTATTTTCAGAGTGGCTGGATCAGTTTGAATTGCCATCAAATTTTGTTGAGATGAAATCTGATGTACTTTCATTTGTAGTTTCCTTATTGCTAAGAATGATGAACAATCTTTGAGGCATTTGATTGATAGCTCTATTGATATCTGTTGAGATTCCTATGCTACTTTTTAATTGGGTCATTGTTTTCTTGACTCTGTGTTTTGAGCTCTTTGTGAAGTCAGGATGTAATCCTTTGTCAGATATATAGCTGACAAAGTTTCCTTTCTGTTCTGGGGGATTTTTGTTCACTCAACTGTTTGCTTAAGTGCACTGGAACTTCTTAGTTTTATGATGGCCCACTTGTCAGTTGTTTGCCTTAATTCCCGGGCAAATGGAATCATATTCAGAAAGTCCTTTCTTATACTTACACCATAGGTTAATGCCTGTCTTGTCTTCTAGCAGTTTTAGCATTTCAGATTTCAAATTGAAGTGATTTATTATTTTAAAAATTTCTTGTAAATTTGACATTCTGCTTTGCTCCAGGTTATTAGTCACTAACCTGCATGGCTATTGATTGACTGAATCTCATGCTCACCAGGCAAGCTCTTCATCTCTGTGCATTACTTTTACTTTGTGAAAGGCTCTCACCTGCTCACATGAGCCTAGTGTATAGAATAGACAGACCTCGAACTTTGATCTTCCTGCCTGGAACTTTAGAGTAGTTAAGATTACGTAACTGGCTGCTATTGAAATTTAAATCAAATGAAATTAAATAGCTCAATTTTTTTTAGGCAATAAGGCTGCTGGCTACTAAATTGGATGAGGCTACTATTCATTGATCATTGTTATCTGCACAGAAAGCTCTATTGGTCAGTGCCAAACAGATCACAAATCATACTATTCCTTTCCAAACAAGGTAAAATGATAACTTGCTCACCTTGCTTATAAACTATCTCAACTTTTAATTTCATTCATGTTTACAGAATCAATATATCATCTCTTTCTCCATCTCCTTATTTACTTATGAATTATTTAAATTTAAATAAATATGCTTCCTTCTGCCTTTCCTTTACTGAATATGTGTGAAAGATAGTGCCAGAGCTCCTTAAATGCACTTTTACCTCTGAGCACCCTGCTTCCAGACTTGCAGCCCCACAAAGTCTTCTCTGAGTGACACAGGGGTTTTCTCTTTTCTTTTTTTCCTCTTTTTTTAAAATTAGGTATATTCTTTATTTACATTTCAAATGATTTCCCTCTTAATGGTCCCCCCCTCCCCAAAAGTCCCATATACCCTCTTCCCTCCCCCTGCTCCCCAAACAACCCACTCCCACCTCCCCTTCCTGGTATTCCCCTACACTGCCACACTGAGCCCTTCCAGGACCAGGCTCCTCTCCTTCCTTCTTCTTGGTATCCTTTGATATGTGAATTTTTCCTTGGGTAGCCCAGAAGCTTGACATAGGGGTTTTCTGAGGCAACCAGATCACACCAAAGTATCAACATCATTCTGTGTACAAAATTTCCTGAGAAGTTCTCCTTCCTTTATGCTTTTTATCTGTCCTCTCCCTCTGTATTTTTCTTCATGTTCCCCTTCTTCCTTTTCTCCTTCTTCCATTCTTCTTTCCTTCCTTTCTCACCTTCTGTATAGTACTTTATCATATATTTATTCATTTGCATAAAGAAACTTCACACTTACTGCGAAGGTAGTGTACAATATTTAGTTTGGCAAGTCAAACAACAATGCTAAGTTTGGATCTTCTAAACCATGTTAACAGTATTATTCACATTTTCTCAGAAGATGTGTCTAACTCCCCAGCTTTAAAATAATTTATTTTTCTTTTTTAAAGCTCTATTTATGTATGTTTGTGTACATGACAGCAGGTTCCAAAAGAGGTCTGATGTATTGGAATCTCCGGAGCTGGGGTTACAGGCAGTTGTGAGCTACACAACACAAGTATAAGGAATTGAATTCAAGTCCTCTGTAATAAGTTAAGGTAATAGGTTAAGTGCTACTTAACTTAGCTACTAAAGCATATCTACATCTTAAGTTTCCAGATATTAATTGTCAGAAAAAAGTAGGATGGAAGGTTTAAATGAAAAATTTTACTAGATGACATTGGACAGAGACTGTTATATTCATTAATCTGTTTTATTCAACAATTGTAACTTTAATTATTTCAAATCCTACTTTTAATGATGGTTCTTAAATGCTTTAATCTCCCTTTTAGCCCACCACCCACCAGACATAGTAGAAAAGAAAGGATTTGGGGGAAGTAGAACTGTTTAGAAATGGTTCTTTGAAGCAACTTCCGTTCGTGTTGTCTGGAAACCAGCAGTTCAGTTCACAGGTTTGTAGAGCAGCTCAGTCCACTCACAAACACATCATGAATCTATAAGCAGTCCAGTTTAGTAGAGTTGGGATAGGAAACATGAATCAGCAGTGGTGGCAGCTAGACCTCAGCCTCGGCATGAGTCAGCAGGAGGGACCAGGGCCAGGAGGAACACCAGGAAAAGGTCTTGGCTGTGCCTTTCTTAGGGAAGTGAAGATCAGTGAAGACCCAAGACCAACAAGCCTTGCACAGCTAGCTCTGTAAGCAAGCCTAGCTTAGCCTTCATCACTGTTCATGGAGCTCTATTTATACTCTCTCCAAGCACCATGTGTTCTCCCTGGATCTTGCCTCAGCACATGCATCTGTCTCAGCTGACATCACTCTGCCAATCAACCTGAGTCTGAAGATGCAGCAAAAAAATTGTAGCATACCACCAACAGTCTTTTGGTGCGTTTCTCTCTATGGAGTCTCAACAAATGGAACTCAACTATACAATGTAAGGCAGAACATGCATGTCTTTAGCAAAGAATCCCTTATCATGTGTCCTTTTACATGCTTGCTTTGGCAGAACATCCTGTCTCCTCTGTCTGCTTCAGCTAAACGTTCCTTCACTAGTCTGCCTTAGCCTTTGACCTATGTCCTCTTCATTCCTTCACATATTTTCCCCAGCAAAACACCATCCAACACAACTGATTTTCCAAAGAACTTGTAAGTTTCCAGTTCAAACAACCATGGATTTACTTCTCTAAGAGTATGGCTTTTGCAAGTCCTTGGAGACTCAGATTTAGAAGAACATCTTTAACCTTATAGAAAAAAGGTCTGGGTAGAAAAATTAGCAACTAAAAGCAGTCATAATGCAGTGAGATAAATGCTCTAGTGACAGGGTTTTAGTCTCTGATTGGTGTAGTATTCAATGCTGCTTGATTACGGTGAGGGTGTAGATTCAGAGTAGCCCATGAGGGGTCTAGTCTATGATGAGTCAGGCAGAGCATGTTCAGATGAAGGGTCATATACACATGCTTTTGTGCTGCTGAGTAGGTATGAAGGAGACATAAGTCTGAGCTAGATTATATGCTATGCCATTGAGCTCAGATATTGTTTTGAAATCAATGAAAGATATCCTGTAAGAATATGATAGAGGAATCACATTCTCTTTAAGGCCAATATTTTAGACCACACGTGACATCAATCACTGAAGAAGAGGCAGAAATGTGACAGAATAATTTACTGAAGCAATCCCCGTGAGGGATAAGGGCAGAGCAGAGGCAAGGAGGTATGCTTACAAAGATTTGGGGTTTGGAACACTGGTGCCCTGTGACACACTAAACAAGGGCAATTAAGCACAGAGAGCAGGCTAGGATAATTGGATAGGCTTCTGCTAAAATTATTGCTGCAAAAATCTCTCTATGGGTGAAAGACTAGGCTAAATAATATCTATAGTCCTTTTACAGGTATATGAGTCATAACATAAAATTTTATTAACTTTCAGATCTCCTGACAGCTTCAACTAATTATAATAAGATGCAATAAATCTGAAGTTTAGCATCTACACAGTGCAGTGGGACACTGTTTCAACAATCACACTAGGAAAATATTAAACCTTCTCCTTTCCCTATCGGCAAGGCTCATGGACAACCACATATTGTTGGCAAAAGTATCCCTTGATATACATCTTTTCAAGGATTATTTTTAACAATGTGTCATTGTCTGTGTCTGTGTATATGCACATGAATGCATGCGCCTATGGAGGTCAAGTGTTTTTGATCCCTTGAAGCTAGAGTTGTATATGGTTGTGAGTTGCTCCACACTTACACAGGGAACTCATCTAGGGTCCTCTGGAAGAGCAGCAGTACTCTTACCTACCAACAAGTCTCTCCAGGCCCTCGTCAAAATCTTTTGAAGAACAATTTAGTGTTACATACTAAAAGCTATAAGTGTTCCTACACAGCCATGAACTATGCAAAACAGAGTATATAGAAAAAGCATATCAGAAAATAACTACATCAATAAAGTGTGTATTGCTGTGGCATTTAGTTCTTTGAAGTATTGGTCATGATCTAAAATGTTCAAGAACAAGAATAGGTAGGTGAACTTCCTCAGAGGATAGAGAAGCTGAGAAACCATTGACTTTGCGAACAGTATGCTGTGTGCTGGTACATCACGTTTTGCTCAGATCCCAGATTACTTTTGTTTCCCTTCTAAATAGATTGGAGGTCTACCAATGAGATTATGCTTAGTGACAGCCCGAATGTAAGGAAGCATATGTGTATTCAGAATCACAGACAATGGGAGGTTTCTCTGGAAAAAGCCACAATATTTTCGATGCTAAGATGGTAAGTGTACTGGCAACCATCACCCCCACCCCTGTTTTTAGCATCCATCCTGTATATTTCCATGCTGTGATGCCTCAGTGACACTTTAACAATTATAAAAGAAAATGAAAACAAAGTCTTATTTTTGTTTCAAGATTGTATTGTTTAGCCCTTCAGCTTCTCCGCAAGATGACTTGTTATTATCCTTCCCAATTTAGAAGAGTTAGATATTTAATAATAGAACTCATGTGCAGAGGCTCTAGCCCTGCATCCTGCTTTCTAAAAATTCATTCAGCGCCAATTTCACAGAAGCCCACCTACACTCTTGGAGCTATTTAATTTCTCACAGTTTTGTGCTCATGTTGTGCTATGGCACCCATGCAAAAAGAAATTAAATCTTAACCAATCCTCATCAAAACAGAAGAAATGCACATAATGAACCCTAGAAAGGATGGGGCTAGTATTACTTAGGATAGCTTTTTAAGCTTAATAACAAAAAGAACTAGAGAAAAGCACACCCCCTCCCGTTGATGAGGTCTTGTCCTCTGCTTGTCTTTAACCCTAAGTTGTTAAGACATTTCTATAGCCTTTTACCTTTCTTCTAGTCCCTCCAGTTTCCAGAATTTTCTCTTTCTCTTATTCAAATCCTGGTCTTGCCAGTCCGAGCCCAGGACACATTCATGGAAGACATATTTTCTGAAAGTAGTGTTTATTTGGTCTTGGATTTGGTCTGTACACAGATTTTTTTTTCTCTCTATGATTCCTCACTAAACTCTCACATATATTTCAAACCCCAGGAACTTGTGTCCATTAACTTCTTTCACATGATGATATGTCCCCTGCTACATATTACAAACTTGACTCTTATTTTAAAAATCAAAAATGTAAGTATGAGATGATTACATCATCTTCCTCTTCCTTTTCTCCCTCATTGCATCCCATGTAGCTTTGTCCCTTGATTCCTTTCAAAACAGGCCTTTTCTTTCTTTAGCTGATATGTATATAATATAATATATACACATTCCATATATATTTAAATATATAGCTACAAACCACTTAGATTATTTAGTATTGCTTGTATGCGTATGATTTCAGGACTGACCAGTCGATATTGGGTAACTAATTAGGAGACTTTTCCTTGGGGAATATGATTCTCCTGACTCTTGTCATTCCTTAGGTTCCTTAGGTTTGTTTGGGAATGAGTCAAAGAACTTGATTTTTACTGAAGCCATTAATAGCCACAAAGATTAGTAATCTTTCTTTTCTAAAAAGGAAGGAAGGGAGGGCAGAGGAGCAAAGGGAGGGTGAGAAGGAAAGGAAGAAGGGAGAGAAAAAGCAACATTATTTTTTAGGGATTGTGGACATGATTGACATTGAAAAACTATTGTTCTTAGTAGACCACATGAATACTAGATTTCCTATGCTCAGGGATACTGGGGAGACCCAGGGGGATTACATGCTCTAATCTCTGTCATAGTATGACAAGACACAGAAAAAGAACTTAACGCATTTTGAGTGGTGTGATTTTCCCCAATATTATGCCCAAGTCATTAAATCTCTGAGACTTAAGATGAATATTTATTATTTGGTACTTAAATGAAGGAATGCCTTATGAAACTAATCCCTTCACTTTTTCCATCAGTTTGATAACCCATTTTCTTAAGATCAGGATCTGGCCTTGAGTCCCCTGCCTGTTCAGTGCTCTGCATGAGGTCTTTCTCTGTATTTCTGGTGTTTGATTCCCCTCTCTCCTGGGTTATTGCTGAGCAGGCCTCTTCATTCTCCATGTGGACTAGAAATAGGTAGCCCATTTGGTGTTGGAAAATAAATTATGACAAAGTCTCTCTGGAACACTGAGAGGTAATTAATTTCATGTTCCCCCAAATATACCACATATTTAAAGCTATGTGCGGCTGCATTCCTATCACAGATTAATGAGATCTGTGATTTATTTCTCACATAGGATTTATCAAGTTTCAGTCTAGATGAGGGAGCTGAAATTTGCCAAAAAGCTTTTTCAGATCTTCCTCTTTCCTCTTGAAGCAACCTTGTCAGGATTTCTAACTCTACCTGGATGGTTATGGACGACAGCCACTGGCATATTTATTCAGTTTTTGAATTACTAGTGAACACCTGTCAAATTAGAACCTTGTTTACTAGTTTAGTTTACCTTGAATACTAGAAAACTAACACTAATATTCTGCCTTCCACTATCCCTTTGGCTTCTCCTGTGTTCCCCTCTACCCCGCTGCCATTTTGCCAGTTGAACTTTGCACTCTTTATGTCCCTTGAAATGCTTATATAACGCTACTTGGGTAATCATCTGTAGGTGAGAAAGCTCTTAGTTATTTATTTCCTTTTGGGTCCTAATGACAGACATAATACTGAATGGCAAATAGTATCAGATAGAGTGCCAATTATTTAATTTCAATGATTATGACTTTATGTCATTAAAACCATTTTCTATATTTGCCTGTCATCCCTGAGTTTGATCCCCAGTAACACTGAGTAGGAAAAAAAAAAGACCAGTTACTGATACATTTGAAAAGGTGTCTTTGGAGTTTAAGCATGAAACAACTTGTAGATAGGTTAGCAGTGGGCACCATGAAAAGCTGATTCTTTAACCATGAAAACATAGATTTTCATGTTTTCTCATTTTAATCAATATATACTATATCTGGGTTACATTCATGAACAGACTGAGCAAGCATCTGTTATGCCACTAACAAAAACCAAACAAAGTAATACATAATAATTAGGTACACGTGTAAATAGATTTTTTTAAGAGAAATCATTTAGGGATGTTGATTGGCTAACACATTGGATTTGAATCATATCTTGAAGCTCTTTTGATTTTGCAAAGCATAAGGATAGTTTAACCTAAGTGATGTCATATACGGTACAGTTGTACTTGTCAAAAAATTTGCCCCACTTCTCTCACTTGATCTGACTTCAGGCAAAACTGTCTTCAATACCATTCAATAACTATTTTATTGTCTCATATTTTTATATAACATGTTTATACTGAATCTTTTTATTTTTTAAACTTTGATCTATATTGTCTTTATAATATGATGACTTAATTTCCTGAAATACACAGATTGGAAACAGACTGACAGAAAGACAGACACACACATGCCTACACAAGTGTATATGTATATTATATATGTGTATATTATGCATATAATTCTCCTCTGAAGGATCTAGTGATATTCTGTACAATTTTACTTTAATTAATTTTTGTGATTCTATTATTATAACTGTAAACACAATGCTACAGTTGGTCTAGATATATTAAAAATAACTTTCTTAGGCAACATTTGGGTTTTTTGGAATTAATCATCTTTCTTTGTCATATGTTTTATTTTTACATATCTGTTATTCCTTCATCTCCAACCTCTGAAAGAACTAGATATATTCTTTTGATGATCTGAATTTGATGATTGATAAACTAAACACTGACCGCCCATGTCATTACTTTGAAAAATCCCTTTTCTTGCTCTGTAGGCTTTAGATTTTCTTTCTTATTTTCGTTTGTTTGGTTGGCGTTTATTCTTCAGAAATGTTCTAATAAGTATAGATAAGAAGTAAATACTTTTGAGATTTCTGCCTGTCTAAACTTGACTTTATTCTCTCACCATACGATTTATAGTTTGGCTGACTGTTTATCTAGAGTGGAACACATCTTTTCTCCTAATTCTAAAGGTGTTGAAGCACTTGTTGTTTGAAGTAAGTAGAGTATCGTATCTCAGGATGCTGAATCAAAATAGCCCAAACTGTGTGGCTTAAATCACAAATACTGATTTCTCATAGATTTTTAAACTAAAAGTGCAAGATCGGGGGTCCCAACAGAGTCTTGTTCTTGGTGACAGTTACTAGACTACAGATGCCTCTGTGGTGACTGAGATAGAGAGAAATTTACACTCTTTCACATAAGAACACTAGTTCCATTTTTGCAATCCCACTGTGGTGACTTAATCTGAATTTGGTAACCTGCTAGAGTCTCTGCTTGTGAATACCATTGATCATGTCAGAGGATAAGGCTACAACATATGGATTTTAGAAGAACACAAATAAGTAATATACAATGTTATGATGAGCAAACATACTTTCAACACATAGACAGAACTCACAAGATGAATTATTCTTTCTTTTAATACTATAAAATTTGAGGTTATTTTTTTTAAATCATGTGTATCTTTGTATATGGATATGATCATATGAGTGTGTCAGATCCACTGTACCTAGTTACAGGCAGTTGTGAGCCACTTGAAATAGGTTGTAAACCAAATTCAGGTCTTCTGAAAGAGTAATAAGTTCTATTAACCACTGGTCACTTCTCTAACCCTTAAAAAAGATTTATATGTATTTTTAATTATGTGTATATGTGTTCATATGTTTGCCTATGCTCATGTAGTTATGGGTGGAGGATGCCGGGAAAGGGTGTCAGATCTACTGGAGCTGGACTTACAGGTAATAAGTAGTGAACTGTTGAATGTGTGCTGAAAACAGAACTGAAGTCCTCTAGAAAAACAGCCATTGGTCTTACTCAGTCAGCCATCTTTGAACCTTTTAATTATTCCATTTTGTTTCATTGTCCTATTAATGTCCAGACTTAACAGAGTGAAAACAATTGAAAAGGTACTGAATCTGCTGACTCTGGTTTCAGGCTTTTAAAGAGGTAGGGGTGGTGCAGATAATGAAAATGGAGCAGGTTAAAGAATGGGGGAATGGAAGTACAATGATGAGATTAGGAAGCCATTGTTAACAGGGAAGTGGAAGCCAGCAATGGACAGACCGTTGTTGTCTTCAAGCCCGTTCCTTGTGCTCACTTCATTTTTATTGAACTGTCAAGGAACTATAGTTACTGATAGCTAGTATCTGGTAGAAGCTGTAAAACTCTTTAAAAGTTCCTTTTTAAGTAACCCAATCATATGCTGACTTAGGAAGACATGATTTAGACTTTATAGAGTTGGACCACATTTTC
The DNA here is from genome assembly GCA_036184795.1 of Tokudaia tokunoshimensis. Taxonomy (NCBI): domain Eukaryota; kingdom Metazoa; phylum Chordata; class Mammalia; order Rodentia; family Muridae; genus Tokudaia; species Tokudaia tokunoshimensis. The sequence continues at coordinate 49,093,080 of BTHU01000002.1, read as the reverse complement.
TGTTTCCTCTAGTTGTTTTCCTGTATACTTTTAAGAAAGTAACTTATTGTATTTTACATGATGTTCTATTCCCATATTAGAACTTACATAATTCTCAGTACTCATGGGAGGTAGGGTATGTGGTATTCATAGAAACACAAATGTGAAATTCAAGGGAATTCTGAGTTCATCTTCCCAAGTACTCTTCTTTCTATCTAAGAGCAGATTTATGGGCTGAGAAGTTGTGGGTCCTTCTCAAGGTCAGGAAAGGAAGCAGAGTCATGTTCCAATGTGGGGATAAGAACACAATTCCATGAAATTTATAAATGTGTTATAAAGTAAAAATTCAGGCTTTCTTCATGGCATTTATATTCCCGGATCTGTTTCTCAAAGCTGAACTTGTTTTCATTTAGAAATATTTATGTGCCATAGATATGGCCAAGCCATAGTGCATTTGTAAGGAAAATGAGTTTGATTCAAGAGTCACTTCATGAATGGAAATTGTAGAAATTATATTACAGAAACGTACAAGGCAACAAATTATTGTCCCTTTGCCTTTTACAGTTCTGAGGCGATGGGACTTTTGGGGAGGGAGGAAACGGGAAAGGGGAAATCATTTGGAATGTAAACAAAAAAATTTAGAAAATAAAAAAAAAGTTTCGATGATGAAAGTCTTAAAAGCTTCACTTTTTTCTAAGAATTCCCAAAATAATATAATTAATATAATATACAATATAATAATGCAAAACTATTATAACATGCTATCCATAGTTTTAATATATATGAGTTTCCATTAAGTATATTTGATAATCAATCCATAAATTATGCAATTTTGAACTGGTATGCCAACTTACAGAATTTATAATAATAGGAGTATATTTTTTAAAACTTAGAGGTTTTGCTGTGTTGCAACATTAAACTAAGGCCATTTGAGATGGAGATAACTGCTTGATTGGTTATGATTAGCATTTATTAAAACCAGCTGGAGTCCTTGGTGCTTAGAATTCACACTTTGCTATTTCCTATTCAAGGAACCATTTTAAGGGCTAATGATGTGTTCACTATTTCTCCAGGTGAATTGTCTCTTCTCTATCATGGAACAGTGCAATTAAATACCTTTTAATACATAAATGCAGGGTATTTATTATAGTATATTAAAATTATTAACAACAATTTCTATTAAATGAGGGATGCCATGCATGTCTATTGGAGATAGATGTTTGTCCTATTTCTGAATGTTAGTCAAAAGGGTTTTCTTTTGAAGTGTTTTCAGACAGGTGAGCCTGGCTTATGCCAAGGGACCATACGCAGTGAATCTGACCATGTATTTCCAAGATCACTGACTGGCACCCATCTCTTGATTCTGTGTCCCTAAGATGCAGTGTACTGTGGTGAGCATTTCTCACACTATGTTTGCCAAACACTGTACTTGTTTGCATGGTATATTGTTCATTCTGAGCTCCTGAAGACTAGAAGATGCATCCTATTCATTTTTCAAACTTCGGATTCCAACATAGTGCTCAGAGTGTATGTCATGCTAAGTTAATGTCCTCTGTGTGGTTTCAAGCATGCTTGAGTTTGTGGGTAAGGACCTGCAGGATATATATAGGTGGATGCAAATTCTTCTCAAACTGAACTGGGTCTAAAACATTTTTGTTGATTTTATAAAATTTTGGCATTTACATTTTAACTCTGTTCTCTTATCTACTGACGCTGTGTTTAATTATATATACCAAAACAGATGCAATGATCATAGAGTCGATTATTTTAGAGGTAATAGCAGATTACAGTGCCTATACTTTGCTATTAGGATGTAGTTTGTGAGGTATGCGTTTGACAAAGCTACCTGTGTGGTCTTGTTCAGTTTCTTGTAAAAGGAAGAAATGTCTACCCACTTCTTTGGAGCACTGGAGAATTATAGAAGTGAAGTGAGATGTGATAACATGAGGAACTAGTATTTTCTATTCCAACACATTATTTTTCATTTGTTCTGAAATGAATCTTTTAAGGAGAAAATAATAGAGTTAATATGCTTAGGGTGGGATTCTTGCATCTGAAGCTACTAATTACTGTCTATTTTAGATAAAACATGGTCCAGAACTTATTTTTCACAAGTGTCCTTTAAAAGAATGGCATTTCCAGACATTTGTTATCTAAAACATTCCATTAACTATTTTCTCCTTAGTGTTGTTTGAACCCAAGGCATTCGCCACAGAACTGCATACTTAACCTTCTCATTTTGTAGTCTACAAAGATAGAGCAACTTCTGCTGTAGAAAATAGCCTTAGCATTGTCAAGAGTAATCATTCAAGTTGCTTGAACGTTGGTTGAAATATAGAATTTTTGTGCCTATGTTTGTTCCATTTCCTTTGTTACCTCTATGCACTGGTCATAATAGGAGCCTGCTCTTAGAGCTGTTTAGCTAAAGAGATAATTGATCTCTCTATTTTCCCCTTCTTCCTTAAATTGGGCATGTCATCTCCTCTTTGAGTATGTATTAAAATCATTCCTTGAACAAAAACCACAGGTTGAAAACCAGTATAGAGCTGTGCTGAGAAGTAGTAGAAAATGCAGCCTGATACTGATGAAGGATGCTCAGGATTTGTGCTCTCCCATCCTTCTGCTATGATGCAGTAGAGTGTCCAATTTGGTATTGGTGAAAAGCTTAAAGGTGTGTGTGTGTGTGTGTGTGTGTGCAATTAAATATACTTTGCCTTTTCTTGATTGATCATGAGGTTAAGACATGGGCATGCTTATCTATGTGTTAGATCAGTTCATGGTATCATTGAGCAGGGTGCCGTTTATATTTATTTTTACCTCACATATCCAATGAATGCTCACAGCATCAAGCCTCACTAGGCCCCAGCAGCACTGTAATGGAGACTCTTGTGATAGCAGAGTACTTTGCATGTTGTTCACTGATATTATCCCTTGTCTAAAAGTATCTGATAGGCATCATACACAAAATATTTGTCAATTTACTGACAAAGAGCAGAGATGATTAATATCTTTCTTCCCCCTTTTTAACCCACCTGATGGAATTATGTGATGAATTTCTAAGCTAAGTCACTAACTCTGAGATAGACATAGTGGAAAGTCTAATAGTTTTCCTTCAAATCCAGAATGGATGAGAAATTTAAGCAATGCTCATTTTTGATTCAGTACTGTCTTTGGCATAATGATTTTCCTGGGCAATGGACTGGAAAATGTGAACTTTCTCTTCCCTGGGTCTGCTCATATTGGGCACTTGAGCATGTAAGAAGGTTGAGGCCATCCTGTCAGATTGTTGGCCTCAGTGTTTGGAGCCCTACTTTACAATGGCACAAAACCAACTGTGCAAAACCAAAATTTCAAAATATGCTCTTGCTCTTCAAGTACTTTATATAAAAGGAAAAGCACACAGCACATTAATAGAACTCATTTTAACTTACTTAAATGGTTTGGTTTGCACTGATCTCACCTCACACAGATTGGCTTCATCTTCTGTGAGAACTTCAGGGCTAGATGTCTGCTCTTTTTCTTCTCCCTTCCTCTGTCTCATCCTCTCATCCATTCCTCCACACCATAACTTACTCAGCATCATATAGTTTGACCATAGAGAAGAGATATGTAAGGCCATACTCTTCTATTCATTGAGCCATCTATTGGCTCTGTGATATGCTATGCCATGTAGGCCTGGTATGAACACTGGCTTTGGGAGTCTGATTCATTCCAGTCTGCCTCCAGTCTAAACTGCCAATGAAGGGAGACATAGAGACTGATAGTAGCAGGGCCCTTTGGGCTTGTTCTTTTATAATGGAATGTCCCCACTGCTATCATGTAAGGCTCCCTTGGGAATGCTCATGCTAGGTTCATGCCTTGTTTAGACATGGCATTTCTTCTCTTACAGCACTGCTTCTTGGGGACCACTTAAGAGCCCAGGGTGGAATTTCATGGAAGGAGAAAGGGGGCATGGGGCAGAGAGAGGAAAAAGGAGAGGGAAAAGGAGAATAGACTTAGGTGCAATCTTACTCTTTTAATCCATGTTAGTAAAGATAGCACTTTCCTTTCACAGTGATGTGTGAGATAAATCTTCCCTCTCGCTAAGTGCATTTTGATCTGACAAACTTCCACAGTTTCTTCATGCTGTGCACTTTCCTGCTAAGTCCCAGTTGTACATCACATGAAGAGGTGAAAATATTGTTACAAGAGGTGTGATTACACTTATTTGAACCCTAGAAGGAATTTTACACAATTCCCTCTAAAGGGCCAAATTCAGCATGCCAAATTGTTATTTTATTTACCTCTTCAGAAAGATAGACTGAAATGGTGGCATGGGTATTTAGGGTGGAATTCATGTGCTTCTATTGTTTTTTAGAAATGAAAAAAAAGTAGTATTGTCATTGTGATTTGGTCATTTATACAAATAAATGATAGTTGAGTGACTATCATATTTTGTTAGATTCTTAAAATATACTTTATAACTGCCAATAATTTCTTATTGCCATACTAAAACTGACAGTCTTTTAAAACAACTGATACAAGTGATCATTTTCTTTGCATATTTGTTTGTGCCCTCAAGCCAGTTTGCCATATAGATTCCTAAAGTTATACAATCAGACTGATTGTGGTGGTGCATGCCTGAAACCCTAGTTCTTACAAGCCAGAAGCATAAGGATAGGAAGTTGAAGATTTTTCTTTATTACATAGTGGGTTTAGTGCTAGCATGGGTTACAGGAGACACTCTCTTGGAAAATGTTATATAACCAGAAACTTGTTCATATTTACAGTATTTAATTTGATAGAAATTATGAGTTAACTTGGTCTGTTTTCACGAAACATAATGGTGGTCGTGTGGTTTTATTTTAAAAACTACATTTGGTATTTGTAAGTAATTTCATCCTAATAACTTAATCCTCAATTTTCATCACAGTTGGAACTTAGTACTGTGCATTGTTTTTTTCTCCCCACATACTATACCATTAATAGAGATTTGTATCTCTATTAAAAATAAGCAATATCTAAAACCAAACCTTTATCCCTTCAGATTGTTTTAACAAAACTTCTCTATTCGAATACTTGGAAGTTTTATGGTCTTAATTCTCTTATCTATGATGGTTACAATTTCAATTTTGTGTGGTTTGTAGATATTGTCTTTCTTTGTACAGTAACTCACCTTTGGAAGAGGATTTTTAACATTAAACAATAAAATTTTGTTAACAATTTGATACTTACTAGAATTTAAAAGATATAGCATCTTCATTTGCCTTTATGTTTTGATTTGTATCTGTGCTGAATCAGGCTTCAAGATCACCAATCAATGAGGCACCCCTTGTTCCTGCTTCTGAGACTTTTGTGGTTAAACAGCTGTTATCTTTCAGTCCCTTGAGGAATTTCCTGGGTTAACAAGTTCAGCCTCCCATACATACAACTTCACCCATTCCAGAATGGTCCATGTATAAGGATTAATTGTAACGGTCAGTGTCCTTCAGATGAATAAACTAACTAACCCACATACATACATATACTTGAAGGGATTTATTATCAGGTATTTAGGCATATAAACTTAGGGAGTGTCCCAATTTGTCAATTGCAAGTTAGAGACCCAGTAAAACCTATGATGTAGCTCTAAGGCCCAAGAACCAGTAGCCCTCGGAGCAGAAGGCCCATGTTCCAGTTCAAGCCGTCAACCCGAATCAATTCCACCTTGTTCCACATGTTTACTTCAGCCTGGCCCTCAGTGGATTGAGTGATGGCGGCGCACACTGGGGAGAACCACCTGCTTTCCACAAAATTCCCGTAGGAATACCCATAAATAATGTTTAACTAGTTGTTTGGGCATCCCGTGGCTTAGTCAAGTTGACCCATAAAACTAATCGCCTTGATTTACATGGAGCTTTAAATAGCCTGACCTCTGTGACTCGTTCCAAAATTTATTATCACCTCATAATTCCCTTTGGTATTAGGAACTTGTCATTGGACCTCAGCAAGTTAGACTTTTTTACTGACCAGTCCTGAGTCTTCTGAAGTTTACATGTCTTTCAAACCCATTGTGAATGTTTGAGTTCTGTAGCTCCTAACTTGAAGCAACATTATCTCAACACTCCAGATTCAAGCTCCTAATAAGCTACAGCAAGCATTTCTTTAATTTTTACCAATCCTAAGAAACTATTTCAATCCTTTGATTCATGGATGAATATAAAAAATAATTGAAGTATTGTGTTAATCCTTTCCACAAATGGGTAGAACATATCGCAGTCTACTCCCTGGGCTGTCTTTAATTTGTACTCGAGAGAAACCATGTGAGGAGAAGCCTGGAATGATTCTGCAGGAACAATTTCGTGGAAGGACCTAACATACGAGCAAGTGTGACTGAAGAGAAATACTTGTCTTGTACCTCTTCATTTGTCACTTGGTTCATCTCAAAGTTGTCTTGAGAAAAATCATACACCATACAGATCCTTCGTGAAGAACACATTTCTTCTGCTGCCATTGTAGGGCATAGCTATCTAGCAACTGACAAAGTCTTGTGCTTTCCTTATGCATCTTGGTATACAGTCTGTATGATGATATTTTACACTGAGTATTACTGGTAGTAAAAAAAAAGAAAAGAATCCTGTGTGTATTCTGCACAAATTCCAGGTTCCTGGATATTATGATTTGCTTTCTTGTTCGAATTTTCTCTTTCATTAATATATTTCATAAGCTGCTTTTAGCTAGCTTATGTTCTTTTGAAAATTGAAATTAAAATATCTTTTGGAGAATTTCTTACATGAATACATTATTCATGGAATTTATATCCCTCCCTGTTTCCTGGTAACTCCCCTATGCCCCTCACTTCCTATAAAATTTTTGATCTTTTCTTTAATTGCTATTGCTACACACACACACACACACACACACACACACACACACAATCTTTTGAGTCCACTTAGTGTTGCTCATATGTATATGTGTCTAAGGTTGATCACTCAGGAGTAGATCATCCGGGTCTCATCCTTGGAGGGCACTGTGTCACCTCCAGTAGCCATTGATTGCCTGTAGTTCTTTCTTTTGGGGGGTGGGACAGGGCATTTGAGATTTCTCTGAGTTTATGAGAGTACATAACTTGGAGTAACCCATTTATAGCTTGTGACAGTATTCCTCATCTACTTTTCCTTTGGCTGGGTCTTGGGGACTTTTTCTCCATCTTTGTTCTGGTTCCATACAGTCAATGTGAGGACCAGAAAAGGAACCTTTCTCTTTGGTTTTCAGGTCCTACACAGTTTAATGGGCATTGGCTGATGTAGTGGATTGTCATATTATCACACCACTTGGATTATTTTCTCAGAATCTGAGTACTTAACCTGATCCAGTTCTACATAGGAGGCTCTCAGTGCACAGAGATATATCATCCTTTTCACTGCCCCAGGGATGCACCTGATGGGTCAAGGGTCTGGACTCTCAGATTGAGAAGCCACAGCTCTTCTTCCACAAACATACCTGAAGCTCAACATGTGTATTATATATATTATATATTATAACTGAATAGAGAGATGGAGTTATTACATACAGCAGAACTAGTGGGTGGGTTTACATTCTGTGACTGCTAGTTTCAGATCAACTTAATATAAGCAAGAGTCATCTGGAAGGAGAGAACTTCAACGGAGAAAATGCTTTCATAAGATCTGGCTGTAGGTAATTTTCTTAGCTAGTAATTAATGGGAGGTGTGGGATTGCCCATTTTGGATGGTGTCATTTCTCAGCTGATGGTTCTGGGTTTGTAAGAAAGGAGTCTGAGAAAGCCATGGGCAGCAAGCCAGTAGGCAGCACCCTAAATGGCCTCTGCATTAGCTCCTGTCTCCAGGATCCTGCCCTCACTGGTGAATTACAAATATGGGACTGTGAGTGAAAGAAACCCCTTCCTCCACAAGTTGCTTTTGGACCTGGTGTTTCATCACAGGAATAGCAATATTAACTAAGACAAATACAGATAACAGGTTTGTGCTATACATTTGGATAATGGCGCAATCTCTGTAGGGTAGCAATTTTCAAGTTGTAAATATCTGAGGGGAGAAAACCATGCTGGACATTTTCTGCTCACACTATCAATATTTACATTCAAATTCTAGAGGAAGGCTTTGGTATTCCCTCTGAGCCTTACCCCACAGTGGGTGGGAGGCTTTGCCATTCTCATGGGCTGAGGCTAGATAGAGTCTTGACAGAGGCCATAGTCCCTGACAGGCCAATATCAATAGCATACATTCACTCAGGGTTTTCTTTGCTTTCCACGCAAAGCTTCAGGAGTCTGTGGAGAATAGTAAGGAATAAAAAAAAATTCCTTTCATAATTTTGTTTCCTACCACAGCACCTCTCAAGGACTAGGTAGCTGGCTGCCACCACAGTCTACCAGGTCATCATGGATCCTAAGAGCTTTCATATGAATCTTCATGGACCCCTGGGTAGCTGGGTGGATTCCCAACACTGGCTGTGAATATAGGCACAGTGTACTCTAAACCTGTCCCAGAGTGGAGACTGCAGTGATTCCTGGCAAACTTTTCCATATAGGAATATGATTGTTTTCATAACTTTTCTATCATAGAACCATTAATACTTTGAGTAATATTTTTGTTGCAATTCTATCATTATTTTAAAAGGTCAAAATTTAAATTTTATTACATTTATTTATTTATCCATTTAGTGGTGTGTGTGTGTGTGTGTGTGTGTGTGTGCATGAGCAGAGGTCAGAGAGTAATTAGCTTGTGTCAGTTCTCTACTCTCATCCTGTAAGTCTTGGGGACTGAACTCAGAATGTCAGGTGTCACACTAAGAGCAGTTGAACCATCTTATCAACCGCTAATTTTAATCTAAATCTTTGACATCTTCATAGTCTGCCTTTGAAAGGAGATTCATATTATTGTGATCAGGAAAAAATGTTATCTCTTCTCCTAATGTGAAATATAGTCATTCCATTTCTTGGTATAGGCTAGTGAGCAAATAAAAAATGTTCCTCCTCAAAACTTTGGATATATGATGGTGCAACACCAAGAACGAGGAATGGTTGAAAAATCAGATCTGTTGAAAACTCCATGGCTTAGATCTGAACATCAAACATCCTTTCAATGGAGATAATGGTACTTGACTGTTTGATGATGATCAGAATTGAATGTAATAATGTGCTGCATTCATGAGAACTTTAACCTTATTGGGTTCCCACCATATCCTTGGGTAATGTTATGACCTCATTCTCAAGGTCACACAGGACCTACTCTCAAGTCTGCTGATGGCAGGTTCATTTGCTTTCATGTACCACTTGTCTCTACCAAATCAATGCACACAAACTTTCATCTCCCAGGCCTGAAATAGCAGACCAATTACCCATGAGTCTCAGCTTCCTTGAGAAGTAATAACAATGGTATTGCTTGCAAATGTGTCCTCATATCAATATGACAAATTACAATGTCACCCTACAGATAATTGAACTAACGCCTAGGCAGGTTTCTAATCCATGATATCCTGGTAAAAAACAACTTGGGAATCTAGAGTCTATTTCAATGGCAAAGTAATCTGCCTTACCAAAGTCTCTATTTTATTTTTACTTCTATTATTGAGACACATTTTTTGACCATATATTTATATGTATCCAATCATTTCTTTGCCTGGCTGGGGGGGCTATGAAAGTATATTTTTCTATCTCAGAAATGTTAATCACATACCTTATATTTGTTCATCTAGTAAATGTCTGTTGAAATGACTGTGTACTAAGTAAGGCAAAGTCATTAGGGTTATTGTGATGAGTAGAGGGAGCAGGATTCAGTGGTTGTAGTGTTCTAGTGGAAGGAGGGAGATGGAAAATAATAAATATTGCAGTAAATGTGATTGCTGCCATACACAAATGAAGTAGGAGACAAGGGACCAAGTCCTCTGAAGACACACATTTATAAAAATGATTGGGAAGCATTGAGCATAGAATGACTGACTATATGCTGAAGTTTAAGTCAGTTCTATAAGCTGCCAGAATTCTAAGCATCTTAAGTAAGTTCTTAATACTCAATAGAAGTGCTGTATTTATGTAGCTGTCAGTCAGATTTACCAGGGATAACCTGCTGGGTTTTTTAAAAGAATTTAAATTTGCTTTATCTTATTCATCAGTAATCTGCAGCCACCGAAACTTTTACGCTACAGGTATAGTCCATCGTGGGTGGGCATGGCGAGGGCAGTCTAGACTAAAATTGTTCTGTCCTGTGAACTGGCACTTCAGCCTTCAGCAGGATATTGATGCTCCTGTTTCCTTGCCAGACAAGTAGTGGTGACAGCACGCTTGGGGAGCTGGGGCTACTGTGAGGTGTGGTGATGGAATCTCAGAGTGGAGAGGAGTGATGACTAACAGTATGCTTGCATAGCATATCTTTAATTATTGTCACATAATGACAAAGAGAAAAACGATACAAGTGGCAAGGAGCCAGTCAAGAGAATCTGGAAAATGGTTATGAATTCCTCTGTCACAGTTTGTTTGTTTGTTTGTTTTGGTCCTTTATGCTAAGCTTTAAAACTGTTTCTTGAAGCCCTGGGTGCTGCAGGAAAGTAAAGGTAGTGCCCCCCTGGATCACACCCCACCAGTGGCTTTTCAGAGTGACGTATAAGAGCACAGATGCAATGGAGAAAGTCTCTGAGGAGAGGCCCCATCTCTTCCTCCCAGGGATTTAAATCAAGGCAGTTATTATTGAAAGTAAAAACATACAGTGAGTTGTTATGTGGGAAATATGTCTTTGATCAGGACTGAATACTTGGCTGAATTTGACTTCATTTTAAAATAATTTCTAACATTTGTAATAATTGGTTTTAATATAAAACCTGTGGACCACCTGGGGCCATGGCTTGCTTCCCACTTGTTTCTGTGTTTTGATAGATCTCTTGTGCTATCTTTCATTGTGCTGTCCATCAGTGCTGTCCTCATGTCTGACTCTTGTATGCACATCTTGTCTCTCAGCTAATTGATGAAACTCTGAGTGCAAGCAATCTTTGAGTCTCTATACAGCTCCTGTAACATAGCAGACCATGAGTGCCTATGAATGGATTAACTGTCTGCCTTTTTTTGAATGGTGTAGAAATAGAAAGTGTGAATGAGTTTCAAGGCTAAGGAAGGTATTCTAATCTTCTAATGCAAATCACCTGAGAAGCAGTCATTGTATAACTTAATAAAATATCCATAAGGTATGAAATATCAATATGCTGTGTCCAGTGAATTTTCTCCAGAGGTATTGGTTCTGCTGAAATAGATTCAACACATAGCATCTCCCAGAAAAACAAAACAAAACAAATTGGTCAGATTGACAAGCACAAGGTAAGGGACATAATTTGAAAAAGAAGTGAAGTGGATATATCCTTTGTTAAAATACACCTTAGCTAGCTCAGCTTTTTATAAACAAAAATCTCTCCTAGTTCCTCAGTGAATAAGTCAGTCACTGAATTCAGACTAAACTCAGTGAGGAATGCTTCACCTGAAATAATTTTAATGAAAAACTTGCAACTGCCGTTTCTTCTGGCTCTGGAGTCCGTGGAAGTCTCAGAATGATGCTCAGGATATAACAAGTCTTTAATGCTTAAGTAGAACTTAAGTAATTGTGGCAGTTTAATTAAAAGAGCAAGCATATTCTGAAGCAGCCACTCTTGAAGAGTTGTCATGGTTTCGTGTTGCCCTTTGGCAGTTACCTCATGTTGTCACTCAGCCATTGTTGATTTTTAGTGAAATTATAGTTTTCTGCATTCCTCCAGTCCTGGTTCCAAAATGTTTCTCAAAATGTGATCTTTGTTCCCAGTCTCTCACTGGCTCTATCCAGAGCATGGAGTTTGTTCAGATTTTCCTTAGCTTCCTTTTCTCTCTGTTGATCTCAATATCAATCCCTACTATCAATACTGGACAGAATGGTAACTGCATTTCCCTTTCTTTCTCCTTAGTTTTAGAAAGGGTACTTTTAGGCTGATGGATGTTTTCATTGGTATTTTGAAGGCAGCGGCCTTGAGTGAAAATTATCCACTTCTCCTTACATACCTGCCAGTCCTCTTCTTTCCCTCTTGTTTAATCACTGCACAACTGGTCACTGTGACCAAACCCCTGCAAGTGACTTCCTAGTGATTCACTATTTGCATCATTGATTGTAGTTCAGAACTTCTGCCAGAACTCTGTTCTTCCTCTGTTTGGTGGAATGGCCTTACTCATTCTTCCCCACCATGTATTCTGATAACCACCTCCATGGGATTTCTGATTCCATTCTTTTAGTTTTTATAATTAAATTATATGTATGTATGTATGTATGTATGTATATATGTATGTATGTATGTATACTTATTCACTTCACATTCTGCTCACTGCCCTTTTCTGGTCACCTGCTCTAACAATCATTCCCCTATCCCCCTCCTCTTCATCTCTGAGCAAGTGGGGCCCCACTGGGTATCTGTCCTCCAACCCCCAACCCTGGCACTTCAAGTCTCTGCAAGGCTAGGTGCTTTCTCTCCCACTGGGGCCAAACAAGACAGCACAGCTAGAAGATCATATCCCACATACAGGAAACAGCTTGTGGGATAACCCCGCTCCAGTTGTTTGGGATCCACATGAACACCAACCTGCACATCTGCTACATATGAGCAGTGAGGCCTAGGTCCAGCCTATATGTGTTCTTTGGTTGGTGGTTCAGACTCAGAGATCCCAGAGGGTCCAGGTTAGTTGACTTTGTTGGTCTTCCTGTGGATATCCTATCCCCTTTGAGGCCCTCAATCCCTCCTCCTCTTCTTCCATTACAGTTCCCAAGCTCCATCCACTGTTTGCCTGTGGGTGTCTGCATCTGTTTAAGTTAGATGCTGGGTGGAACCTCTCAGAGGACAACTTGCTTCTATCTTCAAGCTTAACAGTGTACCATTAATAATATTAGGAATTGGTGCTTGCCCATAGGATAGGTCTCAAGCTGGGATACTAGTTGGCCATTTCCTCAGTCGCTGCTCTGTCCTCCATGCCTGCATTTCTTGTGGATGAGATAAATTTTGGATTGAAAATGCTGTGGGTGGGTCAGTGTTTCTATCATTCTACTGGGGTTCCTGCCTGGCTACAGGAGGTGGTCTCTTCAGGTTCCATATCACTAATGTAGTGAGTCACAGCTAAGCTCATCCCCATTGACTCTTGAGTGTCTCTCTTATTCCATGTCTGTCTCATCCTGAAGATGCCCCCCCCCCAACTCCTTACCCCTGTCAATTACAGACTTCCATATATTTTCATGGCCATCTAACCATTTCTCCTGTCCTTCTCCACACCTAATTGTGAACCCCTATCCTGCTCCCTCCCAATACCCTCACTCCTTCTACATCTTATGACTATTCTATTCCCCATTTTAAGTGAGAATCTGCTCTTTGTTTTCTTGATTCTTTCTATTGTTTTCCTTTTTCTGATTGATTATAGCCCTGATTTTGATTATTTCCTGCCTTCTACTCCTCTTCGGTGTGCTTGCTTCTTTTTTGGGGGGCAGGTTCAGGTGTACTTTTAAATTGCTGATGTGAGAACTTTCTAATTTCTATATGAAGGCACTTAGTGCTATGAATTTTCCTCTTAGCACTGCTTTTGTTGTGTCCCATAAATTTGGCTATGCTGTACCTTCATTTTCATTGAATTCTACAAAGTCTGTAATTTCTTTCTTTATTTCTTCCTTAACCCAGAGATCATTGTGTAGAGCTTTGTGCAAGGATTTCTAGTGTTTCTGTTGTGGTTGAAGTCCGGCTTTAATCCATGGTTGTCTGATAAGATACAAGGCATTATTTCAACTTTATTGTATCTGTTGAGGCTTGCTTTGTGACCGACTATATGGTCAATACTGGAGAAGGATCCACGAGGTCCTAAGAAGAAGATGTATTCTTTTGTGTTTGGGTAAAATAGTCTATAGATGTCTGTCATGTCCATTTCATTTATAATATCAGTTAGTTTAATTATTTCTCTGTTTCGTGTTTATCTGGATGGCCTGTCAAATTGTGAGAATGGGGTGTTGAAGCCTCCCACTATTAATGTGTGGGGTTCAATGTGTGATTTAAGCATTGGTAATGTTTCTTTTACAAATGTGGGTGCCCTTGTGTTTGGAGCAGAGATGTTCAGAATTGAGATATCATCAAAGGAAAAAATTTTTCCTTTGATGAGTTTGAAGTATCCTTCCCTGTTTTTTTTTTCATTAATTTTGGTTGAAAGTCTATTTTATTAGATATTAGAATGGCTACTCCAGATTGCTTCTTTAGTCTGTTTTCTTGGTAATGTCTATCTTTCTGGTTGAACTGTGTTTCTTGTATGTTTCTTGTATACAGCAGAATGAGTTTTTTGCCTCCAGTCTGTTAGTCTGTATCTTTTTATTGGAGAATTGAATTCACTGATATTGAGAGATATTAATGACCAGTGATTGTTATTTCCTGTTATTTTGTTATTGGTGGTGTTATTCTCTCTCTCTCTCTCTCTCTCTCTCTCTCTCTCTCTCTCTCTCTCTCTCTCTCTCTCTCTCTCTCTCTCTCTCTCCCCCCGTGTGTGTGTGTGTGTGTGTGTGTGTGTGTGTGTGTGTGTGTGTGTGTGTGTACTTTCCTTGTTTTTGCTGGTATGGAATTACTTATTTCCTGTGGTTTTTTTGGATGTAGTTATCTTTCTTGGGTTGGAGTTTTCCTCTAGTATTTTATGTAGGACTGGATTTGTGGATACATAGTGTTTGAATTGGATTTGTCTTGAAATATCTTGTTTTTTCCATCTATGGTGACGGAGAATTTTGGTGGGTATGATAGTCTAGGTTGGCACCTGTGGTTTTTTAGAGGTTGAAGGATATCTGCTCAGGCTCTTCTAGCTTCTAGAGTCTCTGTTGAGAAGTTGGGTATAATTCTGATAGGTCTGCCTTGGTATTTTACCTGATCTTTTTCCCTTACCACTTTTAATATTCTTTCTTTGTTTTGTAGATTTGGCGTTTTAATTAATTTGTGCTAGAAGGATTTTCTTTTCTGGTCCAGTCTAATTGGTATTCTCTAAGCTTCTTTTATGTTTGTAGGCATCTCTTTCTTTAGGTTGGGACAGTTTTCTTCTCTGCTTTTGTTGAGAATATTTTCTATGTTTGGAGCTGCAAATCTTCACCTTCTTCTATTTCTGTTATTCTTAGGTTAGGTCTTTTCATATTATCCAATATTTCCTCAGTGCTTTGTGTCAGGAATTTTTTAGCTTAAACATTTATTTTGACCCATGTATCAATTTCTTTGATTTTCTATATCTGTTACTCCTGCTCTCTTCCATAGCTTTTCCTTCTCCAGATTTCCTCAGTTTGTGTTTTTTTTTATTGCTTTTATTTCCATTTTCAGGTCTTGTACAGTTTTATTTACTTCTTTCACCTATTTAATTGTATTTTTCTGTAGGTCTTTAAGTGATTTATTTGTTACTTTTTAAAGGCCTTTATTTTTTTATTGTATTTTCCCGTGTTTCTTTAAAGGATTTATTCATTTCCTCTTTGCAGACCTCTATCATCTTTATAAAGATTGGATATAAGGTCATTTTCTTTTGTTTTGGTTGTATTGGATATCTAGGGTTTGCTGTGGTGGAGTAGCTGTACTTGGAGGTGTCATGTTTTCTTAGTGCTTACTGATTGTGTTCTTTTGAGGGCCTTAGCCATCTGGATAGTTTTGGTCCCTGGATGTTCTTATTGTAGTAGGAATTGGGAGAGGGGTAAACCTTGATGGCCCTGGTGTGCCAGGCTTCTGATGGATATCTTTGGGATGTATGGTTCCAGACCTGCAATTCTGTATATTTCAGGAGACTTAGGTTTGAGAGTAGATGTCCCTGTGAGATGGCAGGCTGCTCAGGGCAGCTTAGCTTGGCACAGATGGCTCAGAGAACAGGGAAGATGGGTGAGGAAGGGAAGCTTACCTGTATGGTTCAGGAGTCTGATGGAGGTGGAGAAGAGGTGGCAGAAGAGTGGGACCTGATTCCATGCTTTACTCTTTGGGTCTCCCTCCATATCAATAAATTTCATCCATTTTCATCCATAAAACACATGTTCAGGGAACCAATGTTTCCAATGGGCCATCAAGACTTGGCTTCCCTATCCCTCAGTTATGTTTCTATCAGCCATTTCCTGTCATTTCCTATTTTTATCTTTTTAGAAGTCAACTAAATTATACCACTTCAGAGCAGCTTTTCCTGACAACTGTACCAGCCTTTTTCTTTTTTTATAGGGATTGCCTAATTGATACTTACACACGTCTTTCTATTTGTATGAAGCTTGATTTAATTGTATTTCAAAATTCTATGAAGGCAGAGACCATGTTCATTTTATTGACTCTTGTGTCATCATGCCCTACACATACCTGGAAAATACTGGAATCTAAATAAACATTTGCTGTATAATGAACTGATCACTGTAACTCTTACTGGTATACAAGTAGGCTGACTAAGTGTAGGCCACAGTATAGCTTGAATCATTGATGATGAACAGCTCTACTCTTGAATATGGTATAAGGCTTCTAAATACATTTATATTTCATGGATGATTTTTAATACTTTCAAACATATAAGAAAGATACTCATTTTTTATTAATTATCCTCATTCATACCTGCTGTACACATTGATTCTGATCACACACACTCAACAGGTTGTCTGCTGCTAGGCTCAGTTTGCTTCCTAAAGCAAAGCTTATCTCTTTCTTATGTTATTAGCTTTTAATGAATTCTTATTTTTTTTCTGGGTAAAACCTAAATTATATAATGCCTCAGTTCAGTCAAGCTTCTGTAATAAATTACATTGTGCTTATGGCTTATAAACAAAAGTCTAAGATCTGGGTTCCAGAATGGTTGGGTTGTTCTGGTGGCTCATTCTTGGTTCACAGACAATTGGTTTTTATATTGTATTCTCATGGCCTGTGGTGGAAGAGAACTCTCTGGTCTCTCTTGTCACTGCTTCTTTTGTCTCTTCCCCATTCCCTGTGTCCTTCCTTATTCCCTTATTTCCATCCCTTCTTTCTTCCTTCTTTACTCCCTTCTCTTTCTTTTCTCCTTCCTTCCCTCCCTCCTTTTTTCCTTCCTTCCTTCCTTCCTTCCTTCCTTCCTTCCTTCCTTCCTTCCTTCCCTTCCCTTCCCTTCCCTTTCCCAGTTACCTTCACTTCCTTTTTTCTCCTCCCTCCCTCTCTTCTCTTATTTTTAGAATTAAAGAAAGGACCCTAATTCCAGGTGTGAGGACTCAATCCTTGTTACTCAGTCCCCTCCAAAAAAATCTTGACTCAATACCCTCATAATAGGAATTAAATTGCAATTCATGGATATTTCATATATAGCCCTTCACATGACTAACAAATGTATCCATGTTCTGAGCCTGGCCATTCTTTCCAACTTCAACTTTAAACTATTTATACTCTAGACTGGCATTAAGCTAGGCTCATTCCCTCCTCCTACTCTGAGTGTCTCACTTTCCCCCACATAGTTAGGTATGTAAGTGTGTGTGTGTGTGTGTGTGTTCTTTGAAATCTGACTTTTTCAATCACTCGTTTTCTTTCTTCCTTGTCCCCACTGTATGAAGTATTTCTATAATCCTTCAGTTTATTACATAAGTAGAAGTTGTAATTTATTACAGTATCTGTCTACAAACTGAACGGTGTCTCCTAGATTACACAGATTTTTCAGAATCTAATGCATAAGCTATAATGGCAGCCAATAATCACTGAGTGACTGAAGTTATTGTCAGTTGTTGGAAGTAAAAATACCTGTGCCCAGTGAAGCAGTGTCACAAATGGTGACTTAATTCTTAGTTGACTCAAAAAGCCCATTTAAGCTACAATGAAATAGAAAAACGTATAGCTAATTCTATTTTCTCTTCCAGTGTTAGAATGTGCTTGTGTCTGCTCCACTGCAATTAGGAAAAAAGCTCTTTCTGCTACCCTATCCAATCTTGGAGACAGAATCCTCCCTACATTTTTCTTTGGATCCTCATAGTTTTAGGAAATAGTGAAAGAAGAGTCCTGGTTACTTCATCCTTCCACTCTTCCTTTCCTTTCCCCCCTTTCTTCCTTTTGGTTTAAACAGCTAATTTTATTTGTCTGACGGAAGTCTGTGTCAATGAAGGACTTGAATGTTTTAGTTTTGCCAGATAGTTTTGAAGACTATTTATCTCACAACACACTCTGCTGAAGAGTGAAGCCATGTTATTAGCAACAAAACAAAATTAAATGTAAATGAGATCTACTAGCAAAAAAAAAGCAGAAAAGGGGATCTTGCTATTCAAGAGAAGCCTCTCACACAATACAGTAACAGATTTTTATTAATTTTATCACTCTCGTTTAGTCTTATAAACAAATGTAAATAGTCCCTCTCTCTTTCCATTTCTAGGCTTTCTTCACAGGTTACATTTCCTCTCTTAACCATCATTACCTCCCCCTCACCCCCCCCACACACACACGGTTTAAATTTGTGGAAGAAAATTGAACTCATATTGGTATTATTCACTTAGTGCACATATTATAATAAAAACAGACACAATTACTTTCAATAGACCAGAATGACAAATGTGTGGAGAAACAGTATTTTGTAGCAAATCATGTGCTTTTATAACATAATTAACCTCATCAAGGTTTAATTAAATAAATGCTTTTTGCTGAAACAAGTTTTTCCCCCTCAAACAGGTGGTGTTTGCATTGCTCAATCACAGAAAATCCCACGTGAACCAAGACCTGGAGAATTTGAAAAAATTATCAAACGCCTGCTGGAGACACCCAACGCTCGTGCAGTGATTATGTTTGCCAACGAGGATGACATCAGGTACTGATTAATTTCCTGCAGGATACATGATCAGATTTGTACCCCACACCCTTCCCAAAGATATTTTATGAACAGTGTAAAAAGTTGGTGAGATTTCACAGGAATCACTAGGTTCCTCTGCACCCACAAATTACCTTCTGCTTCAGACCCAACAGCTTCCTCATTTCTATGTTGGCAATGCCTACAGAGTAAAACATGGGACTGAGTGAAATGAGATGTATCAGAATGAGAGGGGGAGTGAGGAGAACAGGTTAAGGATTAGCCTAATTAACACATGCTGGAGTCTCTGCTGCATTTCCTTTAGGAGATGATAAGACTCAAGCAATTAGCACAATTGACTAATTATTTAACGACGACCTACCAAGTGTATTTACGTTTATAAAAATGGTTGTTCTGGTTCACTTTTTGTGGCTATCACTAAATACCACAAGCTTGATACTTTTAAAAGAAATAAGAAATGAAGCTTGTTTGGCTATGGACTGGGCAATTTATAAAGAAAAGAAACTTGTTTGGCACTTGACTCTGGAGGCCCAAGAGTATGGTCCTATCTGCTTCTTGGCAGCTGATAAGGACTTGTCTTCTGCGTGAAGACATGGAAAGCATCATATGGCATGTCAGAGAAATATCTCACTCTGGGCTCTGCTCATAACATCATTCATATCATCCTGGGGCCCATACTCCTGACTTAATTCAAATCGAATTATCCCTCAAGAATCCTCCCACCAAACTATCAACATATGACCAGGAAAATTAGTTTCCATGATGCATGAAATTTGGACAACACACTCGGGCTTCAGCCCTGGTGTTAAGATATCCATTATTGAAGTCCCTCCCAACAAATATCATATTTTTATTCTATTTTATTCCTATAGGAGGATATTGGAAGCAGCAAAAAAATTAAACCAGAGTGGGCATTTTCTGTGGATTGGCTCAGATAGTTGGGGATCCAAAATAGCACCTGTCTATCAGCAAGAGGAGATCGCAGAAGGCGCTGTGACAATTTTGCCTAAAAGAGCATCAATTGATGGTAAGAATGCAATAAAGTTAATTCATTTCATTCCAATCGAATCAAAATTCAGAATCAGGCTGGAGGACATAGCGCAGAGGTGAAACTCTTGGTTTGGGTGCTTATGGCTCTGGGTTTGATCTGTAGCACTGGAGGAACAAAAAGGAATGAAACATTTAAAGTTATAATTCAAATCTCAATTATACTCATCATTGATTCTGAATGGAATATGCACCCCTGTTAGCACAGTAGTCATTCCCACTATGCAGCCATAATATGTTAAAAGGTATACTTTAAAGGTTTTTTTTTTCTTGTTTTAGAGCACTATTCTACAATTAGACATGTCCATGATGCTAGTTACTATAGTTGACTTTTACGCACTTTTGTGGATGTTTGTGATCGTTATAGAATTGGAGGGAACTTATGTGATTAATAAACATGGAATGCATTATGCTATTTGACCCTATGAAAAAAAGTAAGGAAAACTAAGAAAAAGAAGGAAAATTTGGAGTACAGTTGTAGACAGATGGCTTGTTTCCCCAAATATCTTCCCAATACTCTTGACAATGCCCTAAATTCCTATCTTTAACATTGTCCTCTGGGATAAGGCATTGTTTTAAGATGTCTTCCCTTAAAGAGGTGGTTAGACTACTTAGCCATGGCTCTATAAGACTGTGTCAGTTCTGACTGCCTTATTGAATTAGCTGAAAGTAGAAAACAGGAGTCAGGGACATTGTAGTGGGTTTAGGTTCAGTGAAGTCTGGGGTGTCAATTCATGTTACGAGAAACAGAAAATAATTATTCATTTGTTGTGTATATATTTATTATATAACATATATAATATATTATATGCTATAAATATTGTACAATAAAACACTTCTTCAAAGTTCTGATCATATTTTGTTTTGATTTTGAATGAATACTGAAGTCATACCTTTTCCCTCTAACACAGGGTTTGATCGATACTTTAGAAGCCGAACTCTTGCCAATAATCGAAGAAATGTGTGGTTTGCAGAGTTTTGGGAGGAGAATTTTGGATGCAAATTAGGATCACATGGGAAGAGGAACAGTCACATAAAGAAATGCACAGGTAGCATTCAAATGTCTCTCTTGTTACACTTTTTTTAGCTTTACCTAAGAAAGAAAATGTTTCTCTGTGCCACTAGATATGGTGCATAGGGGATTCTGTCTTCCTGTGTCTCATGTTTCTTTAACAAGGATGAGCATGAGGTCATCACTCAATAAACTGAAGATGGTACGTTGATTTTTACACTCTATGAACAACTGTTCATCCAAAATATACCATGTGGGCAACACTGGGGTATTTCAATTGTATTTGAATAAACTATTTTAAGAGTCTTCTGGGAAAGTATCTTAATGTGATTTATAGACAGTAGGCAAATGGGCAAGATATCATACTAAATTGATCATAAGTTGCTGTAAGACAAGTATTTTTCAACTATTACAATGCGTTCCTCCATTATACTATTAGTCTCTATCTAGCATAACAGTTTTTGCTCCAGCAGCTATGATTTCTGATGCTTTTAGTTTCTATAGCTTGTATTTTACATAATCATCATTGAATGTCCCTCTCTGAATGCAAGAATCAAACTGTTTATTTGCAGATAACATGATTGTGTACATAGAAACAGATATGGTACCTTAGCAGTTACTACTAAGCAGCGAATTTATTAAGCTCACAATACAAGGTCAATGTAAACATTTATATGTAGTATAATTAGGAACTAACACAGTTAAAATGATATTTAAAGGGTATTATGATATAAAGGGTATAAGGATTAAAAATCTTCCCAGAAATCATTAGGGAGAACCACGCTGGAAACTACAGAGTTTGGACATGATTTCCCCTCTTCACTTACGTTTTGAGATGTCCTAATTTCTATCCACCTCACATCTAGTGGTGATATGCTAAATGTTATCAAAGACATATATAATCAGAAAGAATATGAAGATGCAAAATTATTACAAAAAAATCTTACTTTAGGTTTACTGTGCCAAGAAGGATGGAAGTGATACAAGAATCATGTTTGCGAATTTACACGTGCATCTGAGGTGACGGGAACTAATTAAGTAAACATGAACGTGAACCAGTATTGGTGCTGAGACAATTTTAGGAGAAACAACAACAACAACAAAAAGATTATGAAAGTGAGGCAGAATGGAATTGGGAGAGAGGGTAGCAGTTGCTTTGTCCAAGGGTGAGTCACATGGCGGTGACACTTGAGAGGAGAAGATGCCAGTCAGGTAAAGACAGGAACATGGCAGAGTCTAAAGGCAGAGAGAACTATTTTTTTTTTTGGATTGGAAAAGGAAAAAAAAATCCCTTTGGCAATTAGAGTATAAGAATTTACAGTTGAAGAGAAGTTGATAGCACTGGTCATATAAAAAAAATAAAGAATGCTCTTCAATTTCTCCTTAGAGTTTCCTTAATTGAGGGTTTTAGGCTTCATCCCATTCATGGGCCAAATGACTTGGACTTTCATTCACTCAGAGGAATTGCTCAGATAGTGGTTTCAAGAAGATTCTTGCAGCAGAAATATAAGCAGGTCAAGAGTTCAGGGGAGTAAAGCTGGCGGGTCTGTGAACTCAGCCGTAGTCCTGGTGATAGGTAGTCACCACCAACGGATACAGGACACACACAGATGGATACTCTAGGAGGTATTCTTAGTGCAGGGTAAATGATTAGCACGGAAGCAAAGAGATGGAGGTCCTGCCTGGTGAATCTCTGACAGGGCAGTCTGGGGAAATGGTGGTGGAATTAGCTTACTGGGAAAACATCAGAAAAAAAAGATGCTTTGGAACTACCTTGGGTTTAGTTCTGATACAGCCCAAGTATTTCCTCAGTGGGTGGCAGCACAAGGTCTAGGACCCTACAGGGACTTTACTCGAAGTTCAAATACAGTGAAATCAGACAGAGGACAAAAATGCATTTATAGGAGAAAGGGTAAATGATAGAAAACTTAAGGGTGGTGTCTGAGGTTTAGTTTCTGTTACTGTGATAATTCACCATGACCAAAACCAATGTAGGGAGGAAAGGGTTTGTTTCTGCTTAAATTTCCATATCAGAGTCCACATATGGTCCACCTCTGAAGGAAGCCAGGGAAGAGAACTTCAGCAGGAACATGGAGGCAGGAAGTAAAAGAAAGACCATGAAGGGATACTGCTTACAGGCTTCTCTCTATTTCTTGCTCAGTTTTCTCTCATGTACAACCAAGGAACCTGGGGTAGTACAGCAGGCTAGACCCTCCAACACCAATCATTAACCAAGAAATTACTCCACACACTTGCCTATAGGTCCAGATGACAAAAGAATTTTCTTAATTGAGGTTCCCTTTTTCCTACACCTAGACTGTGTCAAGTTGATAAACAACAACAACAACAACAACAACCTTCATCAGCACAGGGGGAGTCAGAAAATATAACAGAATAGTTGGCTTGAGGGAGAAAAGCGAATTTGAGCGTTAAGATTCTTCTTAGTAGCCAGAGGAAAAGACACCTTGCAGAGAGCTGCAGTTTTGCAGAGAGATGTGGAACAGGGATGGAAAGTCTGAGAGAGACAGAGAAATCTTGTGGCTAAACAGAGAATAGACTAGAGAAAGAGGAAGAAAAGATGCTCTTAAGAGAACTTTGGAAAATAAATAAATGAAATAGCCTAATAAAATCTGAGAAGAAAATTAAAGCTGAAGGTTTGAAAGGCTTGGGCCCATTAGCATGTTTTCATATAAATTAGAAGAGAAACTTCCAGAGAAATTTCAGGGTCGGCAGTAAGAGGCTGGTAGTACTCCTAAATAACAGGATTTATTTGGAAAGAACATTATAAGGGACATATATGTAACAGGAGGTGGTCATTTAAATGATTAATAAATTTTAATTTTTAACTCAGATATTAATAAAGTCCAGGCAACTACATTGTTGCAAGTCCAGTGCATAACGGGTCACTAGAAGAATTTGGGAGCATGCTTCCAGATGAAGGCAAGGATGGGTTCTCAGGTGAAAGGCATGGAGTCCAGTGTGACAGGCCGCTGTCTTCTACAGAAACAGCAAAGGTCTTATGGAGAGGATTCCTAAGAACAGTGGGAAATGAAAGACCAGTTATAATAAAGGTTTATAAGGAGAGTGTATCCATTACTTTTCTCTTCTCCATGAAAAACAAAAACAATCAGACCAAAGCAGTAAAAGCCAGGGAGTTTCAGAGTTGTCAATCCTGTGGAGTCCTTGGCTCTATGGATTCTGCTTCCATTGAGAGGCAGGATATATGGTAAGAGCCTGTGGGGAAGGAGGTTGTATACTTCATGGTACATACAGGAAGCAGAGAGTAAGGAAGGGCCTGGAGACAGGTTTGGGACCTCACAGATACTCTTCTACTAATCTAATTCCCCCTAGGTAGGCCAGAACTCCCAGAGATTTCAGGGCTTTACAAATTAACTGTGTCAACCAAGGACCAACTGCTCTAAAATATGAATCTGTTAGGACAATTCAGATTCAAGTGACAACAGAGAATTTCCCACTGACTTGCATTCTCATCCCACACATACCACTGCATTTGGAATATTATTATTTGGTCCTGCACAAACTCAAATCCTCTTGGTTAGACTGGGGATATGGAACCTATAACAGTTCATGGAAAGGAGAAACTTATATATTCCTGTGGTGTGTGTGTGTGTGTGTGTGTGTGTGTGTGTTAGAAAATTGATTACTAACCTATCACATATTTTATTAATGGTTTGTTTGAAGAATCACCAGGTTTTTGCTAACTCTTATTTTCCAAGTAAATTAAGACATGCAGTTCTAGTATTGACATATTTAGTTGACATATACATAGTACCTCACTCAGACATAAATACTTAACTGGTTTATTGTTGAAGGCAGCCATGGTGAAAAATCTGTTTCATATTTCCTTGAATTATTTGGATACTGTTATAAATTTAATAATTTGTTCAATTAGAACTATTTTTAGTGCAATGAGGGAAATGCATGTTTAAGTACTGCGGGAAAATGCAGCTTAGGGATCTGGGTCAAAATTTTATTCAAACACCATTTGGGGGACACTGAAGTCACTTGTCTCTGTTTTGTAACAAACAAAAATGACGTTATAACTTACTTTAGGAAAGTAACCTGTAAAACTTTACAACTTATAAGAAAAGACATCTATGCCTCAGATTATTGTTGTAATCCATTTTGGAGAATAAGGGAAAATGATAAAATATGTTAGTAGTCAACCACTTGAGAGAAAAACTGACTGTATTTGCATAAGTGAATGTTTCCAGGGTCCTGAGATAATTTTTTAAATTGGCTTTTAAAAAGCTCATGTTCGGGCCACAGAAATGGATTAGTAGGAAAAGACACCTGCACCAAGTATGGTGACCTGTGCTGGATCCCTGAGAGCCATAAGGTGGAAAGAGAGAACTGTTTTTGCAAGCTGTCCCCTAACTGCTACATGTTCACCCCCTCCCCATAAGTTTATTTCTAATCCACGTTTAACTACTTAGAAGGAGAAAAGAAAGTTCTAAGAATTCACAAGGATTTCCTCCTCCATTTATATCATCACTTGTGGATTGTATGTGTTGAGAAGAATTTTATATTAGACTATAGTAATTGGTGACTATAGCAATTTGCTTCCATTGGGGGTGATACTGGAAATATATTTACATGGATAAGAATGTGCTTCCCAGCAGGGTTTGCGTCTGTCTTATTAATTTTCGGGAGACAGAATGTCTTCCAGCAGTGAGGAGCATCCTCTTTCTAACGTTAACATGGTTCAGACAGTTCTTGGAGATGATTCTCCCCCGCCCCCCTTAATTTCTCAGGAAAGCTTTCAGAGAGAGGAGTTAATGCTTCTAAGTTTTGATATGCTGGCCAAACTCCAAGTGAGGTAATTCCTATCATCCACTTAGCTATTTATGTAGTTATTATTGCTTCTGAGAGCTGCTGAGTTCTGAAAGCTACCACTACTTAATCCTACTTAAAATTCCCTTTGTCTTTGTCAAGAAGGGAAAAAGGACTCTCCTATCCATGCTGTCAGTGGTGATGGCTGTTATTTTGTACACACTCCTGTGACCTTTCCTCCCTCCTCTTCCTGTCATTCTGCTCTTAGCATCAGTCCCTCTCCATCTCCCAATCCTAGACATCCAGACTCCCTTGAAAGTGTCTTCCTTGTCCCCCAGTCCCCACACATTTCCACATACATGCTTCTCACTCTGTGCCCTGCCTCAACATCTTTCTTTCCCATTGTCTTTACATCCTTCTACTTTCTCTGTCATTCCTCTCATAAGTCTCTTGCATGGCTTTACTTTGTTCAGCAAGACTGCTACTGTAAGAAAGGAGGTTTTCTTCAGAGTTGTCCTCTGCCTGTCTCTCTGTCTGTCTCTGTGTCTCTGTCTGTCTCTGTCTCTCTCTCTGTCTCTCTGTCTCTCTCTCTCTCTCTCTCTCTCTCTCTCTCTCTCTCTCTCTCTCTCTCTCTCTCTCTCTCTCTCCTTTTGTTATTGTTTTCTCTTGTGAGGACCCACCAGAGTGAATGTCCTAGGAACCTGTGCATAAGATTTATCTCTCAGCTCACAGGTGGGTTGTTTTTCAGCTCACACTCTGTCTCTATTTATTTCTGCACCAGGAATGACAAATCCTCTTCCTGTTGTCAAAACACTATCCCAAGAAGGCCCATCAACTCCATTGATGCCCATAGGACCTTCCGAGGAATGATTGATTCATTCACCCATCATGCATCCTCCTGATGAGTCATCCCCATGATGACTCATTTGAATAAACCACTAGGTGCCAGGCACTGTGCTGCATCTGTATAGACAAATGGTGTTTCTTTCTTACCCCAGGTGCTCTCGGATGAACACTATCTCCTTAAATGTAGTAGTCTTCCTCTGTCTGCTGTGTTTTTAATCCTCAGCCAGCCCACTAGGGCATCCAGTTTAGCCCATATAGAGCCAACACTCAGGTTATAAATGGTGGTGCGCATATGCTACATGAAATGGCCTATTGATTCTTATTTATGATGATAGAAATAGTGGTAATGGAAAAAGCAATGCACAAATATGTTTCTTCCTACAAACAAGCAATTTTGTCAGTGAACCAAATAGCAGGCACAATAATTAGCTTCTGGAAAGGCCTGCCAGTTTGTTTTCTAGTGCCAGAGCAATCAGGTAAGTTTTCTGGGATGGCTAGCTCGCAGCAGTCATTAGTTGCTATGGAAGACTCTGAAATGATGTTTTTTTTTCCCTCCATTTGCCTAGGGAATACGAGGCTCTATAAATGAATTGGGTAGTTAGCATGGGGGATCGAATATCAGCAATTTGATTTGGTGATTCAGAATGAAAAGATACAAAAATAATACTCTTCTCTGTGTGCTCTGGTAGTCTTATCTATCCCCTTGTCCAGACTAAGATTCTATTGGAGAGAGTGTCTGCATACTAGCATTCCGAGGTGGCCATTGGCCCAGTTGCTTCTGCTCTTGGCAAGTAAAATAGCCAAAATCCCAGAATGACTTATTTATTGCATTTCTCAAATTCTGTATTGAATTCCAATAGGGTGCATCTGAGATGGTAAAACAGGCATTGATTTCAGACATACTAGATTTCAGAATTCAGAGAGAGAATGTAAAATCAAAATCATTTTCTAATCTTCTAGATAAAGAAACTGGAAACCAGGGAAGTGAATTATTAAAAACACTCAAGAGTGTTAGTCTCAGAGCTGTAACTAGAATCCTGGAGTCCTTTTGAAATTTGTCCTTGTATTTTACCTTCACATTATTTTATTACTTATTTCATAATTTTCACCATATAGTCAAAAACATTTTCTTTGTGCCTTTCTGATGCTTTATGTATGTTTCAGTAACCTTTCTCGTTGCTGTGACATAATGCTTGACAGAAGCAGTTTAAGACAGGAGAAATTTACTTTGGTTCACTGTCTAAAGTCCATCAGGGCAAGATGGCCATGATGCCTATAGAGGCATGGATACTCTGTCTCTGGCTGGCAGCTGTAGCTTTTAAAGTATAATTGTATGTGTGTGTGTGTGTGTGTGTGTGTGTGTGTGTGTGTGTGTGTGTGTGTAACCAAAGGCTCGAATCAGAAGATCTGTGTTTGAAGTTCTGAAATGGTACTGGGCTACATTCCTCGACTCCTGCTCCCACCCTACCCCAGGCACCCACATTCTTCAGCACATGACTTGCTTCTAAAATATTCCACAATTTCCCAACATGGCATCTCCAGCTGTAAACCAAGTATTCAAACGAATGAACCTGCAAGGGACATCTCACATAACAATACTAGGCATAATACATTGCTCGATTTTAAAATCACTAGCTAGAAAGTGGAGAGAGAGAGAGAGAGAGAGAGAGAGAGAGAGAGAGAGAGAGAGAGAGAGAGAGAGAGAGAGAGAATACAATTGGTTGTTTTCCTGTTATCCAATCCCACAGAAAAATATTTTAATATTCTTCACATAGCCTTTCAATCATATATGTGGTTTTTGCTGGTGAGTCTAGGATACCTCAGAGTCTTTTATATGACTTTCTGTTTCCCAGTCATTTATGAGAATAGAGCTAAAACTAAGATTTTATAGCATTATTCTTAAGCCCAGTGACATTGAATTAAAACAGGTCACTTTGCTAAATTAGAGTTAGTTTGCTCACCAACTCATTGCTTTCAAGCAAACTGAAAGCAAAACAAAGAAGCCCCCAAATCATTTACTTGAAAGATCAGCTTTGAAAGAGCTGTAATATATAACAGCACCTCTACAAAGGCTATGTGCCCACAAATTACCTATGTGCTTTGTTAGCATGCAGATTTGGTTTTGTAGGTATTGGATGGACTCTTCTATATTTCTGAGCAGTTTCCAGGTGGCTTGTATGCAGTAAGCTTTGGGAACATGATAGTTAGCTTACATTGATACCAATACCACCTGAAGCTTGCTGAGCAGAATAAATATTCAACTGTGCTAAGAATTACAGATAAACTCAAGGTGTTGCCTGCACAGAATCATGTAAATAACAATTTTAATATTTATCAGCAAATGCAAAATTCTGCAATCAGTAACCTATGCTTTATATACTATCTTCAATTAATATGCAGATCAGTAAGATATACAGGTGTATGTGTTTGTGTGTTTTGTCATAAGAAAATTTGAAAGCAGAAAACTTCATTCCTAAATATAACAAAACTCACAGAGATGCACCTGTATTTCCAAATCCCGTAAAGAAGATTAAAAAGTTTGCCTTGTCAAGGACAAAAGATTCTTCAACAATGTCAGAAAATGTACTTTCAATCCTAAGTGCACATAAAGTCCATGAGTGAGAGGGATCCAGCAGCCAGCTCAATTCTTTCATGTTGGAGAAAAACAAACTGGGGTCCGAGTGGCCTGGGTGAACTATCTAAAGCCCTTTAACTGCCTGAAAGCCTGAAGTCTGATTGCTGCTTGGTTCTGCCTTTGTTCCTGTCTTAACTCTAAAGGCCTTTCCCAGGAAGGGGCTGAGTCACTTTGACCTACTCCATGGATTTCCTTGCTTTAGTGGCCAGATCTCCCCATGGCTAACCAATGCTATTTATTCCATCTGGGTGACTCTCCTTGACAGTGAAGGGTCAAATTGAAAACCTTAGCCTGAGAACACTAACTCTGCTACCAAGTAAGTATGTCTGACTTGTCTGTAAATGCTTACATTTTCCAGATAATCACAAAACAGAAAAATGTCCATTTTAATGCTAATCAATGCAATATAAACCTTGGTTGGACTCATCCTGTAAAGACTACAATATTCTGGTACTACTGAGGACTAGTGGGAGCTGCACATGTCTGGAATATTCCACTGAAACATGCAGATGTGGTAAAGATCTAAACAACTGAGTGCCCCATAAACAGTTTCAGGATTAACCTTGGGATTCTATTAAACTTGTGAGTTTTAAGGGAGTGCCATCATTATTATCATTTGATCAACTAAAAGAGCATGGACCCAAACATTTGGGAACACATCTGAGCAGCAGAACTATCCAAATCAACACCACTACCACCAGCACCACCACCAACGACAATGACAATGACAACAACGTTATGTAAAAGCAAAGGAGAGCTAAAATAAAGTGACCTAAGCTTCCTGGGGGTAACTGAAGAATTGTCCTGGAGAGACTGGGTAATGGTTTGGTTATCTAAAATATTTGTTAAATTTTATAGTCTGCTAGAAATCTCTGTTTATAAAGAATGTGCTTTATGACACAGTGAGGAAAATGAAGGCATCAGTCCAGAGGTTGCTAGTAGGCAGGGCTTATATCTTCAGGACTTAAAAATATGCCTACTGTCTTCTAACTGTTAGATAAGTTGGTTTGTAATGGTGTCCTGCTTTGGATTTTGCTTTAAAATAATTGCACTTATTCCATTTAAAGAGACCCCACTTATTCTATTTAAAGGAATCTCTGACAGGGTAACAGAGTAATGAAAAGAAAACTTGGAAAACAATGGAAAAGATGAGTTAAGCATGTGTGCATCATTCAAACTACATATGTTTGATTATTTATTTATTTACTTGTTTGTTTATTTATTGTTGTTGTTACATTCTCCAGCCCTAGAAGAACAGAAGCTTCATGAGGGCAGGAACTTTATCTCCTGCTGTTCCAGTAACACCCATGGCATTTGGCTCTAACAGATTTCTTTAAAACATATTTGTGAAATAAATGAGCCCATGAGATATTTTATTTGTCAGCAACATCTTGTCAAACTCTTTCTGCTAGGTACCAAGGATGTGGCAGTGAACAACAAAGAACTAGAACTTGTTATTATTGAGCTCATAGGCTATTGGAAAGATGACTTTTGAAGCCACATCCTTCCACTGAGATGCATTGTGAAATGGGAATAGGAACACATGGCAGGGATAAGCAATGTAGCAAAGGGAAAGGAGCTGTCAAATTTAAATTGAGATTAAAATATGAGCAGAATTTAGACAAAAGGAAGAAATGTGTTTCCAGAAAACTGTCATGGAAGAATATAGCCAACATGCAGAAAGAATGTCGATGTTAGAGAGAAGTAGATCTAAGTATGATCCAGGCCTTAAGTATACATTTCTTTACCTGTATGTGAGATATTTCAGGATACTCCTAATTGTATTGCATCTGTGACTGGTAGCCTCAAGTCTAGATGAATGCATGATAACAATACTTCCTCACAAGGCCCTTGGTGAAATTAAAAGAAATACTGTGCACAAAGCTTACTGTCTATTACGCAGGATATACAGAAAATAATGCTGATTGCTGATGAACAAAATTTTCCCTTCCCTTAGGCAAGAACTGCCCAATAAAACTTTCTTTGGTGAATTAAAGTTTCTTTATATTTCTGTTGCCCAATAGAATAGCCAATAGCTATGTATGGCTATCAAGTACTTGAAATATGGCAAGTGTAAGCAGAACTAAATATTTTATTTACTTATATACTACACATAATATAAGTGGCTTCCTGGGCTTAGTGGGTTTCTCAGTAATCAGAACACTAGAACAATGTAGTTTCAGCACACCCCTCATGAAACTCAGTTAATCCTGACCACTTTCTTCCAATTACAGTAATATCACCCTGATGGCTGGTGTATGGTGAAAGGGTGGTTGGCAAAGAAGTTATAGCCAGTGATATAGGTGGGAAAGTCTCCCAGGACCCCTTGGAAAGGGATGTTTTTGTTCTTATGGTCAGTATTATATCTGTAGCTATAGCTGGATGGACAGTAGAGAAACCATGCTGAGTACAACACAGTACACAGGTAGAAAGAATTTGATCCACTCCAACTTTGAGTTAACTAGCTCTGCATCACTGACTTTCTAAACATGATCACCCAGTTTGTGAAGATGTGACCTAGTAAAATAAAAATGATACACAACTTTTCAGCAATATTTTATTTAGATACAGTTCAACATAAGTTGAAAAATGATGAAATATATATAATACATGATATTACTTAATGCATCAAAATACTTCACCTTTAAACATTATGTCCTCTATTCTACCAGGATATTTTACATAGGGTACTGATGTGCTTTTTATGCCAAGTTGGACAGAATTTTGGCTAAGCATTTTTCTTTACAGTGTAAGTGAAAACCTGTTCAAAGTGTTGGCAAGTTCATCAACTAGAACATAAGACCTAAGAGCAACATGATGTTTCTATTAGGCTTTCTGTGTAAAGTTCTCAGTACCACTGGCAGTTATAGCATAGCTGGGTCTTACAACAGTAACTTAACCTTGCTAAATTCTTTCTGTTTGTTTGTTTGTTTGATTGATTGATTGGTTGGTTTTTTTATTAGATTTTTTTATTTACATTTCAAATGTTATCCCCTTTCCTGGTTTCCCCTCCAAAACCCCCCTATCCCTTGCTCCCTCCCCCTGCTCACTAACCCACCCACTCCCGCTTCCCTGTCCTGGAATTCCCCTACACTGGGGCAATGAGCCTTCACAGGACCAAAGGCCTCATCTCTCATTGATGTCCAACAAGGCCATCCTCTGCTACATATGCAGCTGGAGCCATGAGTCCCTCCATGTGTACTCTTTGGTTGGTGGTTTAGTCCCTGGGAGCTCTGGGGGGTACTGGTTGATTCACATTGTTGTTCCTCTTCTGGGGCTGCAAACACCTTCAGCTTCTTGGGTCCTTTCTTTAGCTCCTCTATTGGGGACCCTGTGCTCAGTCCAATGGTTGGCTGAGAGTATCCACCTCTGTATTTGTCAGACACTGGCAGAACCTCTCAGGAGACAGTTATATCAGACTCCTGTAAGCAAGCACTTATTGGCATCCACAATAGTGTCTGGGTTTGGTAACTGTATATGGGATGGATTCTTCCCGTTTCTAGAGTCCCGTGGTGATGATGTTGCTTTGTGCTTCACATGCCATTTAAATTTATGTTTCTTCCTTATGATACCAACATTCTGAATTACTAAACCATTGAGTTTAAGTGTATAGTTCCCTTTGTTTTCAGACAGGATGCCTAACTTGTTACATATTGCTACACAGCACCTGATAATTGACTGAAAAAGGGATGCGTCTAACAGCTATGGAAGACATATTCTGGCAACTGGGAAGCATCTTTTCACCCATGTGTGACCTTCTATTAAAGCCATTGACCCACCCATGACCTTCCAGCTGCAGGTGTATTTGCTTATGTCACCATACTCACGTGGTTAGAATTTGCAGATTTTCATTTGGGAAAATGATTAATATCTTTCATTAAGGGCACTAATGCTGACCTGAACTCTCCTTGTGCTCATGACCAACAAACAGTACAGCTCTCTCCTTGCTATGAGATACAAGAAGAAACGAGGTAGGCTCCATTTGTATTTCTATCCAGACATCTTTTGGGAAGAGCACATTGTGTTAGCAGAGCTGTGGGGATGGGAGCAATACTCATTTCTTTGCCAAGAGAGAGCTGAGACTCCAAATATGCTGATTCAGCAGAGTGCAGGGAGATTATCTAAAACCGATGAATGGCTCAGGATCCCATCAGACTATAAGATAAGTTAAATAAAATTCAAATCCCCCCTCAGCCAATAGAGCCAGAGGACATCAGAGAAGGAAGGAAATGTAGAGGTCGTAGTGTCTGGCATTTGGCTGAGTTCTGCCTCCCAGGCTGATATGAAATGAGGGCAGAGAGTACACAGAAACATTTTGGTTTTACTGATTCAGTAGAACTCTTGAAGGCTCTTATTGGTACAAAATGAGGCTTTCTCGTTGACTCTAAATAGGTTTATTAGCAGCACACAGAGGATTTCCACTGTGATCTTTCCTTTGTCCCTCTTCAGAGGGAAGGCATAGGTCTGAAACAAGCTGATAGCCCTGAAAGTGAAAAGTACCCATGGATGGAGGGCAGAGAGCAGGCGGATTGCCAGTGTAGGGCTGACACCCTGAGGAGTGTCATTTGTCGGAGTCACTTTGATGAAACAGAGCCCGCTTTTGTGTATTTGTACCTGTGAAAGGGAGCAGCAGAGTAGCAGCTCCAAAGTCCCCGAAAACAAATAATTCATATTGATTTAGGATGCCCACGTACTCCTGAGTGTTAGTTTACATTTCAATACATGGCTGACATCCTGGAATTCTGACTTGTTTTCCATAGGGGTTTCATTAATTGGTGTGAAAGGTTTAATTTAGTAGAGTCCAAGGAACTGTTTAGCTTTTTCCTCCCCTGCCTAGTGACAGAAAGTGTTTCCATTGTTGATTTCTGCCTGCATTTGGTCTAATCCTCTCCAGGACTGACACAAAGCCCAGCTTCAGGGTGCTCTGCAAGCTGGAGGACTCCCACTCTCGCCCCAAGGGCCAAGGACTTGATTAAATGTTTAAATGACCTTTTAGGAGCTATGATTATGAGAATGGGCAAACAGTTTGTTCTTCTCATTCTTAATAACTATGGTGTGTATTTGGGATATGTGTCTACAAAGCTAGAAAGACTGTGGATAAGGGAATCATTGGTGATGTGAGAGAGGGCAAGAAAGATGAGGTTTGTTTTATGTTTTAAAGTTATAATAGAATTGTGTCATTTCCTCCACCATCAGAAGCTACATCCATAAAGTCTCACCAATATGACTTCCTAGACATGACCTGAACAAGGAAAAGAATGATGAGTTTTGATCTAAACAAAAGAGTATGATTTCCCCCAAAGAGGCAAACACAACCCAGTCAGTCCTTTATTGCCTGACCCTGCCTCTCATACAGAGATGCACACAGAGCAAGTTGTACTGATAGGAACTTCCTAGTTACATGTGGCTGCCAGTGCCAGGACCACACTTTGACCAGTTTGGCAACAATTTCAGAGTAGCAACTATAACTCAGGAGCAGATTTCCGGAAAGGGAATTTTCGGGAAAAGCCTAAATGCATTTGTAAACTACGCAGCCTCATCATTTGTTCTATGAATCTTACAACTTGACTACAGGTTTAATTTTCCCAGGCTATATGTAAATCTTTCCAGTTGCTTCTTTCTATCTGTAGCTGCTGCATTTGCAATATTTCCTGGCTTGTTTAAGGGCACATAAACCATCTTCTCATATCCTATATTGATAGCCTCTGTCTTAGGGTTTCTAATGCTGTGATGAAACACCATGACCAAAAGCATGTTGGGGAGCAAAAGATTTTGTTTGGCTTACACTTCTGCACTGTGGTCCATCACTGAAGGAAGCCAGGATAGGAACTCAAATAGGGTAGGAACCTGGAGGCAGAAGCTGATTAAACGGCCACAGGGGAATGCTGTTTACTGACTTATTCCTCATAGTTTGCTTAGCTTGCTTTCTTATAGAACCCATGGCCACCAACCCAGGGATGGCACCACCCCCAATGGGTTGAGCCCTTCCCCAGCAATAACTAATTGAGAAAATGCCCTAAAGACTTGTCTAATCTTATGGAGGCATTTTCTTTTCTGTTTTTTTTAATGTATTCTTCTCTCATATATTACAATATTAAATCCTGACCAGTTTTCCATCCCTCCTCTACCCCCTAGACCCCTCCCCTCTTGTCCATATCCATGTTCATCCCTGTTTCCTCCTTTCTCTTGAGGAAAGGGCAGGCCTCTTATTGATATTAATCAAACATGGCATATCAAGTTGCAATAAGACTAGGTACCTCCCCTCATATTAAAACTGGACAAGGCAACCCAATAGGAGGAACAAGGGTCCCAAAAGCAGGCAAAAGAGGCAGAGACAGCCCCTGCTCACTTACTAGGAATTCCTTAAGAAGACCAAGCTATACAACAGTAACATATATACAGAGAACGAAGGGCAGACCCATGCAGGTTCCCTGCTTGTCGGGTCAGTCTTTGTGAAGCCTTATGAGCTCACGTTAGTTGATTATGTAGGTGTTCTTATGGTGTCCTTAACCCCAAATCCTTCTTCTTCCTCTTCTGCAGGATTTCCTGAGCTCTGTCTAGTGTTTGGCTGTGTGTGTCTCCATCTGTTTCCATCAATTATTGGATGAAGTATCTCTGATGGCAACTGAGCTAGGCATAAATCTGTGAGCTTAGTGAATATCATGAATGTCCCCTCCTCTTAGATGACTTTAGCTTGTGTCACATAGATATAAAATTATCCAGCACAGCCTTCTCACTAAAACCATACAGGGACAATGACTTAGTCTACCTGGATCTTACCTTCCATACCTCTTGAATGAACCTTTCTTGACTATTTTCTAGATATATTTCTAAAAAAATATGCTTTTGACTTTGGTCTCTTTATTTTGATCTAGTCCATTAATTTATTGTCAGTCACAGTTAACACTAGACAAAAGTAAAGTTTGAACCATGCATTGTATATATTTTACTATAATAAAGCTGGCAATACTCAAACTATGGCACTTAAGCATAGAGTTGTTATTCAATAATGTCTCAACATATATTTATGATAATGGAATTGTGATTGTATGAGATTAATTAGCTATTATTTTCCAAGAAAATATGCTTCTTGACTTTTCAGTTTTGTTTTAGCATATAATTAATTTGTAGGCTTTAATGAATTTGTTCTGCTTACTCAGAAATTAATGAAGCCTTTTTATCCAATGGATTTTGTCATTAGCTCCTTTCCTTTTCTCTTGTGTTCTTGGCATTACTGTTGACAATGTAAAAGCCCTTGGGAATCCCCTACAGAGTCTTTGCAAGTACTTGGGTGATGATCACACAGTCAGGGTTCTATCCTACACTAGATCTGGCATGAAATGATGCTGAAAGTTCAATACAAAGTTCATATAAGTCAACAAAAGTGTAAAGAACTAGGTACAGTTTCCTCTATAAAGCATGATATCTGAATATTGTAAGTTGAGTAATATATAACCAGAATTTTTCTGACTCATTTTGTTCATTTCTTGGTTTATGGACTTAAGAGGTTGATCTCAAAGTGTATGAATGGATATGACACTAAAGGTATGTAATTGTTGAAAACTCAGACAATTTTGCAGTGCATTTTAGTATGAAAAATGATCCTATTATCAAGGTCTGTGTCATAATAAAATACTATTTGAAGAAGATCACTTGAGTCAAATAAGACATTATTGTTCCAGCACAGAGTTACAAGGGTTTCCTGTGGCCATGAAGAATGAAAAGAACATTCCAGTACTATAAACACCTTCAGCTGTTTGTAAGGCATTTAATAGAAATGATAGTATGCCAAGTGCATAGACAAAGAATATGGAAATGCCATCCCTGCCAGCTAAGGAGCTTATTTCTCTGAGGAACAAGCAAGCTTGCCTTTGGATTCAGATAAGACCCTTTATTTTAAGTTCAAATTATAATTCCTCATCATATATTGGGAAAGTTATGGGTAAAGATAGAAAATATCTCAAATTTTCTTTTCTTCCATGCTCTGAAAGCACTCTTAATTTAGTAAACACATTTAAATTAAACTTTTTAATTCATATTTTTATATGACAGTATTTAAACTTAATTTTTGATTATAGTTTATTATTATTACTATTATTATTATTATTATTAGGTTTATCCATGTATGGTTTCCTGCTATAAGAAATAACAATAGATTTCCTTGCTGCCAGGAAAGATGAGGGTTCTTTTTCCATTTTCTATGCTGAGGGATGACTTTCTTGAAGAGAGTTAGATTTGGCTATAGTACTCTCCTGACTGCCTAAAGAATATAGTTGATGGTGAACAAAGATGGAACAGAGGGACAATATTGGATTTATTTGCACTCCCATTTTTGATGTTGGTAACCACTTGTCGTTATGAATCTCTGTCTCTAGATGTTAGGACTTGTTTGTGGTTAGATATACATTTGCACACATGGAAGTTTTGACTTTATTTTGTCCTCCTGAACTCGAGAGTTTGTCATTATAGGAATACACTGGGTCTCAGGGAAACCATCTCTGGAGGTACAGCCATCCGGATTGATGAGATGATCTATCTGAACCAAGAAGGTGTTTGGGGATAAGAAAATACATGTGATTTCAAAGTGGAAGGAAGAATACTGGAGATGGAAGGACTTAAAAAGAGGAGTAAGGAAAAAGAAGTGGTGTGGGAGAGGGTCACCTCACACTATGTATAAAAATGTCATAAGGAAACTTACTTCTTTGTGAATTAATAAAAAAGCAAAAACAAAAAATGTGTATAATAATGGTATATATTTCTGTCAAGTTACCATGGATTTATTTCACAAGATGTAATATGTTGTCAGCAAGACCATTTCAAAGCAGAACCAGTTTTGAATATAGAAGTATTTATATAGTCAATGGGTATCCACAGAACAAGATTTTATGTTAGCATGTTCTTAGAAATACTTTTTACCTGTTTGCTGACAAGCAGAAAATTTGGAATAGATCAAGTCTTCAACCCACGATCTCTCTGGTAAGCTTGGCTCATTCTGTCATAGGCCTTTTGAGCACTATTCTCAGTTTAGCTTATAGTATAGCTGCACAGTGATTTGATGGATTTTTTTACTGCTCATCCCCCATGAGATGGCATGTTCCACAAGGACAAGAAGCAGGTATTGTCCCTCATCTCTGTCCACTGTGTGTGATACATAGGGGGTACTGTTTAAGTCTCTGTTGAATAAATAGATAAATGTACAAATACTGTGATGCATTCATCCAGTTAAAGCTACAATAAAAGATGCTTCTCCCCAAGAGAACATATTATGTCACTTACAGTTGATAAGTTGACCATGAGCCCGAGAAATGGGTCATGATTCAATATGAGCATAAACTCCCCAACACTTAATAAACTCTATTTTTTTTGTAAGTCTAGTGTAACAATGAAAAAGTAAAATGACAAGAGAGAAAGTAGAAATATTTCAAGATAGTGATATATAACTAGTTAACAGTGTTTTTTATCTTGGGTCTAACCATGAAATATCCGCATAAACCTTTTTGTTTTTCAGGAGTATCTGTGATCTGAATCTGTTCAATCTCACCTGCTAATTTATTTTATTTTACCTTCAGGTAAACAACATTCAGTGGGACCTGCTCCTCTGTTTTTGTCTTTAAGGAAATGTTTCCATGGCTTAGTCATTTCTGACATGTTTGCTTTTCTTTTTCTTTCTTTCTTTCTTTCTTTCTTTCTTTCTTTCTTTCTTTCTTTCTTTCTTTCTTTCTTTCTTTCTTTCTTTTTTTTTAAATTTATAACACCCCACATTGTTAGCCAGTGCTCACAGGGATGCTTATATTAAATAAACTCTAGATAATCACAAGGAACAACAATCAGTTATTTTAGTACTGGGTAGAGTTTTAAATGACATCTATACTTTTCTTCACTTGATCTATTGTTATTAAACCTGATTTTCTCTCGTCAACTTTTGACTTATTTTCCAGCTATTTGCAGTTTTAAAAATAAATCTAACATTTTGGAAAATGTGATTGATCTCTCTATTGATTATCCACTTGTCATCTCTCCATCCATCTCTGTCATTTGTCATCTCAAACCAATTTTTTTTTATATTATGCATGTCAGCTAAAGGGTGTGCAGCATCACAGTGAGATCATTTCAGCTGTGATGGTCTTGGCTGAAGGCTTTGTCTGTCTTTGACAATCGGCTTCTTTAGTTCTGCCTGATTCCAGCAGAATTCTTCTTTAATCTGGTCTTAAAGAGGTTTTTGTAAAATTTATTATGTTTTAAAATTTCATTGTGTATATCTATTATGCATTGTGCCATGTTTCATAAGAATGTACTATTTCAAGTACATATATTACTTTGGGTATATTCCCCATAACCTTGTCTTCTCTTTATCTCTGTCTCCCTTGACTTCCCTTTCTTCTCCTAAGAACATCATATCTGTATGCATGAATTTATGTATCAGTATAAAATCTAGGGCCACAGATGAGAGAAAACAAATGATTTTTGCTTGCTATTGACTTAATCGGTTCACTTATCTCTTTGCCCATAATAGTAGTATAAACACCTTTAATTCCAGCACTGGGGAGAAAGAGACAGGGAGTTCTCTTTGAATTTAAGACCAACTTAACCTACATAGGCTAGTTAACACTACGTAGTAAACATCTATCTCAAAGACAAAATGTGCTTATCTCTTTTTGCGCTTATTTTCCTGCAAACAGCATACCTACATAGTTTCTTATGACTGAGGAAAAAAAATCCCATTGTATTTATGTACTGCATTTTCTAAAAGAATTTTGGAACATACAGACTTCTCCAATTCATCTAAAATGAAGCCTTATGGGAATATAAGCCTACCATTCAGATAATCATATTTCTATACTGTTTTTTTTTTAATTTAATTTAATTTTATTTTTTTAATTTACATTCCAAATCACTCCCCCTTTCCCGTTTCCTCCCTCCCCGAAAGTCCCATAAGCCCCCTTCCCTCCCTCTTTTCTCCATTCAACCCCCTCTCATTACTCTGTCCTGGCGTTCCCCTACATCCAGTCTTTCCAGGACCAGGGGTCTCTCCTTCCATCTTTTTAGAAATCTATTGATATGCTGATTGTGTCTAGGGTATTCTGAGATTCTGGGTCAATATCCCCTTATCAGTGACTTCATACCATGTGTGATCTTTTGTGATTGGGTTACCTCACTAAGGATGATATTTTCAAGTTCTGACCATTTGCCTAGGAATTTCGTGAATTCATT
The DNA here is from genome assembly GCA_036184795.1 of Tokudaia tokunoshimensis. NCBI lineage: Eukaryota > Metazoa > Chordata > Mammalia > Rodentia > Muridae > Tokudaia > Tokudaia tokunoshimensis. Next base: position 49,052,796 of record BTHU01000002.1, on the reverse strand, counting down.
GTTTTTAATTGCAGAGTAGTATTCCATTGTGTAAATATACCACATCTTCTGAATCCATTCCTCCGTTGAGGGACATCTGGGTTCTTTCCAGCTTCTGGCTATTATAAATAAGGCTGCTATGAATATAGTGGAGCATGTGTCCTTATTGCATGCAGGTAAAGTCTCTGGGTATATGCCCAGGAGTGGTATAGCCGGATCCTCCGGAAGTGTCATGCCCAGTTTTCTGAGGAGCCGCCAGACTGCTTTCCAGAGTGGTTGTACCAGCCTGCAATTCCACCAGCAGTGGAGGAGTGTTCCTCTTTCTCCACATCCTCGCCAACAACTGCTGTCTCCTGTGTTTTTGATCTTAGCCATCCTGACTGGTGTGAGATGGAATCTCAGGGTTGTTTTGATTTGCATTTCCCTAATGACTAAGGATGATGAACATCTCTTTAGGTGCTTCTCAGCCATTAGATATTCTTCAGGTGAGAACTCTTTGTGGAGCTCTGTACCCCATTTTTTAATAGGGTTACTTGCCTCTCTGGAGTAGCTTATACTCTAAGATCAAGAATAGACAAATGGGACCTCATTAAATTACAAAGTTTTTGCAAGGCAAAAGACACCGTCAAAAAGACAAAGCGGCAACCAACTAACTGGGAAATGATCTTTACCAACCTTACATCCGACAGAGGGCTAATATCCAAGATATACAAAGAACTCAAGAAGTTAAACTTCTATACTGTTTTGAAATATACATATACATATATTTAGCTTTCATTGTGGAGTTGTACTACATTTTAGAGATTATTTACTCTGTATCTTTTTCACATATTAGAACCTAGAATCAATTAGAGTAACTTATTCGGGAGTCAGAGGAAGGGGCTATGACTACACATCCCTCTACCTCTCTATATTTCAGACACTTGAGGTTGATTTAACCTACTAGTCCTAGTGAATTATGCATACCATCTGTTTGTCTCTCTGGCTTCAAAATAAAAGAAGACCTAATTTGCTTTACTTTCGTCTTTTACTAATTGCATAGTTCAAGGGATGTTCAACATTTTCTAGTGAACTCTAAATGTTTATCTAGTTTAGAAAAATTGGGCCAAAGCAGATGAAGGAGGTTGAATGATTAAACATCCAAATCGTTGCTTACTTGCTTGCCTGTTAAGCTTCCTGTGTTTTGTTGTGGAGCTCTGGCTGGTCGCCAATCAGAAATGACCCAGGAGTTCTGACTCAATCTTGTCAGTCTCCCCTTGACCAAGGAGAACATTTAGGCATGAATTGTAGCTTTCATTGTCCTGTGACTGACTCACGTTGGAAATAGCTACCTGAGGCCAGACTTCAGTTCTATTTTGATCTAATTATCTTACAGAAACAGCCCTTAGTGTTTTCTTTGACCTTTGAAGACTGCTCCAGGGCTCAGGGAAATTACAAATACTATGGAGGCTGATAGTGTTTCTGTAATGAGGATGCTATTTTATATGCTTAAGAGAGAGATGCCTTTTCTCTGTGGGATGCCTGAAGAGGACATTTGATGGCTTCAAATGTGGACTCAACAAACATCAGCAGTGACTTGTGTTATAGAAATTCCTCTGATACTGAACCCCAGAGAATGAAATTGTCTCCAGTGCAAACCTTGGATGTTCAAAGAACAAATTTGTGTCCATACTCTGTAAACCCATGTAAGCATGTACTCATTTTTACTTGCAAATCAGAGACCAATCTAGAATCCCATCCTGACCAGTGAGCACAGCATCAGAATCTTTATGTGTTTTCCCTCTTTTAAGTTCCTTTTTCTAGTTGAATCAAATCACTCACAAAATTTTATAGATTGTCCCTAGAGTTCTTGTTTCCTGGCATTTAAAATATTTAAATGTTAACATATTGGAATATTAACGACTTCAAAGAGCAACAGAATGACCTCTCCTTTATTCCTTTTCTGATAAAGAAAGCACATGCAAAATATTTTAAGGTATTTTCTTTCTCTTTCTTTCTTTATCAAAGAGGTTGAATTAGAGACACAGTCAAATAAGCGAATACCTGAAGCTATACGTTTCTGGGTCAAGCCAAATACATAAAGTATTTAAAAAAATGTCAGTGATGAAGCTAGATAGAAACTGACAGGAAGAAGAAAAAATCTGTTTGTGTATTTACAGCCCCAAACCAAAAGCAAAATTAAAATTTGTGCTGATCCTTCTCCCCTGGGGCTGCAGATGTCACTGCTGTCCATTGCAGTGTCTGTTGCTGGCTAGAAGGAAGAGCAATGGCATCCAAGTCCCCAGTATAAATAAGATAGTCTGCCTGCCAAATCCTGGAGCTGTCCTGCCACATGTCTTGAGGCCTGGGAATGAGGACCAGAGGTGAGCAACAAAGGTGATCACTAACACTCACTGATCTATTCTTTGATGGCTCATTTTTTATTGTGTTTTATAAGAGGCTGAATATACACAGGTATACACATGGACTGCAGTTGTCATTTAGTATGCAACAACAGTAACAATCACTTAGTGCTAATAGGACTAGATCTTTCATACATATATCGAAGAATTATTTTTATTAATTCTTTCAGAATTCCACACAACACATTTTGATCATATTCACCACCAATTATTCCTCTGAACTCTTCTCCAATCTACCTACCCCTCATACCGTCTTTTTACAAAAAATAACTTATTAACCTGTCAAATGCAAGTGTTGTTCATATAATTCTGAGTATTGGGCTGAGTATTAGGCTGAGTTTTCTGCATATTGACCTGTGAGACTTTCCTCATTAAATAATTCTTCTGAGTATTGGATTATCCACTGGGGAGAGCTTGACCTAACAGCTCTTTTTATTTATTATATATAAGTACACTATAGCTCTTTTCAGAAGAGGGCATCAGATACCATTACAGATGGTTGTGAGCCACCATGTGGTTGCTGGGATTTGAACGCAGGACCTTCAGAAGAGCAGTCAGTGCTCTTAAATGCTGAGCCATCGCTCCAGCCCTGACCTAACAGCTCTTATACCTTAGGGATTATAGACTCACACTCCTCAAGAAGCCATCGCAACTCCTCAGTTAGGAGTGGGGCCCTTCTCAATCCTTGCTAGAATGCTGACTGGCTTGGCCTACAGCTGCCAGGAGTTCATGAATTCAGTTGTCCCAACATCCAGAAGGCACTGTTTTGCTCTTGTCCTCCATGACCTGTGGCTCTTACCATCTTTCTGCTCTCTGATATATGATGGTTCCGAGCTTTGGGAAGGGTATGTCATACAGATGTCCCACTTGCTGCTGAGCATTCTACAGTCACTTGTTTTCTGCAAAAAAACAAGGTTTCTGTGAAACCTTCTGCATTAATGAAGCTTCTCTGATTTGGTCTGAAAGCTGCTATAACCTACAGGTAGGAGAGCAATGAATTTAGAAGGTAGTTTTAAATAATGTCTATTTAGCAAAATAATTGTACCTTGTGAATCCTGAAGGTATGCTAGTGAGCTCCCAATCATGGGCTCTTTGTGTACAATGCATGGGTTTCCTTCTGTATATCAGGCTTTCAATACAATCAAAAGTATTGCTATTTCTACAATCTTTATGCCATTATTGAACCCATGGACATATCTTACCATGCTGGTTGTTATTCCAGTTCATAGGGTTCGTAGCTGGATAAGACTATTGATCACCTCCCTTCCCCAACACACCCCAGTATATTTAACAGCACTTTTCAGCACTATGAGAGCTATCCAAAAGAGAGGAAATTTTCTGGTCAGCATGTATTTCTCATGCCCCATGACCAAGGTGTGTAGTATTTTCAGAAATAAGTTCTTAGCATAAAGTTTTGGTGGTTCACTAAGAGTAGTGGCAATGGCCTCTATTTTTTGAGAAGGGGAGTCTCTAGTATCCCAAACCAAGATCTGCATTTTTATTTGACATCCTATAGCTTCTGAGAGAAGCATAATACCCTGTGCATACATCAGTCTATAACAGACACACACACACACTAACACCACCATTACCATATATAAAACGTAAAATAGTAGGTTTCCATATGACTTACAAATATCCTTAAAGTTAGTTATGCATATATTTTTCATTTACTGTTCAGAACACTATTACAAATTTATTATTAATACTAAGGATTAGCTTCTAAATAAGTATATATGTGTATGTATGTGTATATGTCTGTGATTATGCAGGAGTGTGTGTGTGTGTGTGTGTGTGTGTGTGTGTGTATGTGTGCATGTAAATGGATAACTAATTTTTCTTTCACTCCAAATATTGGCAGTGAACAACCACCTTTGTTTAGAAATCTCAAACAAGGCTTTGAAATAATCCACACCAGCATCTGGTCCCTACTATTTTGCATGACTCAGGACTCTGTTTTTATCCCAATTGGGTTTAGTTATCTAGGAGAATATCACTGAAAGACAAGAAGAAAAGGTAGGGATATTTCACCCCACTCCCTGTTAGAGCCCAAGTCCTGGCCTTGGCAATATCTTCTCAGTTTTTAACTTTCTACAAGTGCTGTCCTTCATGCTTGCATATATATTAAGTGCCCAAGACACCCCATTTTTCTCTATTTCTTGATCCCTAAGAATGGTGTTATCTTCTCACCATTCTGATTCTAAATATATCTTATCATCTAATTTGCTATCTCTTTGTTTCAACCCACTAGGGCTAATTCTGTTTGCCTTCCTGGGAAGCTGACACATACACTGACGATACATTTATATGAAACTATGTCAGAGATAATTTGTACATCTTCTTTTAAAGTTCTAAATTAGGATCCCTAGCATGACAGAAGACACAGACAAAGACAAAATAAATATAAAGAAAGGAAACTATAGGGTCTAATAGAAGATTGTTTCTTCTTATAGTAAATCTGCCTTAGGAAGAAGCTAGGAGGGGCAAAGATTTTTTTGAGTCTCTTGTATACCAGGCTATATAAAACTGTGATAGGTTTTTGATCTTGTGATAAAAGCTGTCATTGGGAAGTATTTTTCCAGCATTTGGAGGAAGAGTGAAACTAAGGGGAAAGGTTGATGTAGAGAGAACAGGTAAAAGGCTTTCAAAACAAGATAGTTGTCAAGATGTAGAGACAAATTCACTTAGGAGAAATAAGGAATGCAACAAACACTTCTGCCTTTTGAGTTTGTATTCTTCCCTATGTGATGTGTTTGCTTTAAATTAGTGTAAGCCTCTCACATGTGGAGGACCCATATGCTTTGATGTAGCAACATTAGATCAAATGGCAGAAGTTAAATTAGGAATTAAGGCAATATTTGGCTGCAGGGAACAGAATTCTTGTTCCTAGCTCTTGGACTTTAAATGGTAGCTCTGTAAGTCCTACAAGGCTAATTTCAGTTCTATCTATTTATTTGACAATATTTTAGGTTCTTAAATTTTTCTTTCCAGATCATCAGACTCCCCAGCTTGATAACCAAAGGTATTATAGCAAATTGCATTGGCATTAAGACTATTGAACTTGGGTGGAGTAATCCCATAAAATCCCCATCACCACTGAAACATTTTCCTAATCATTTATGCCTCCTGAGTGTTTGCTTGGAAATGTTCTCCTTTTCTGGGGAAGCTAAATGAGCTAAGGCATGTTGAGTTGCATCTACCAATTTGCTTATCTATTTATTCACTTGATAAACATTTTTAGTGAACAAGTACTGGACACATTTCTGTTTACTAAAGAGGCATTTTACTTACTATTCAGCTGTACACCCATTTGTTTATTTATAGTGAAAAGGTCACAGGCTTTGGAATGATGAAAGCCTGGATTTGAAACAGATCTTTGCCACATACTATAGTTGTGTTGGGAGCATATTTTACAAATAGCTTTTCAGGTTGTATGGGAAACCCATTTTCTAAAGAGTGTGCATTATTTATGGCTGAGATAAGACAATCAAAACAGATGAGTTTAATCCTCACTGATGACTACATGTTATTTATAGGCAAAATCACTCCAGGTGCTAAGTTCAAGGGAAAAGAAACTGTGATACCCAACCTTAAAACAACCACAGATACAAGACTGTTGTATATCTCTGTGATGTGATATGAGTGACGGTCTGTTCTTCCTAGAGAGAGCATCAGCGATACCAAAAAAACAATTTCACCAAGCCTAGGTTGACAAATCAATGGTATATTGGGATACTTACAGATGTGCGTGTGGGTACTTAGAGATTCATACATGACTCAAAGGCAGCTGCATTGCCAGAAAGCCAGCATAGGTGGTGACTCAAAGCTGTAGTCCTAGAGTTCCTTGCAAAATTTTTAGTTAGGCCGCTTGGAGAGGTATCTTCTGCCAGAAATTGTTACTGCTTATGTTACCTTGGTGAGGCCTTTGTGATTTTAGGAACCTTCTGGGCCCTCCAGTTGCATGAGAATCTCTCTTCCTTCCAGGACAAAATGGTTTAATTTGGACTGAATGGCTATATAACATTCTACTCTTTTCTCTGGTTATTATTATTATCATCATTATCATTATTATTTGTTTTATTATTTACTTTCTCTTTTGTGATATTCCCTGTGCTTTTGAGATGGTAATATAGATGATTGGTTATTTTTCTTTATTTATGGCTAAGCATTGGTCCACTATACCACAGCAACATTAACTTGTTCCTGGATCTTGATGGGGTAGGAGTCTCTATAGTACATAACACTCATTAAAATAAAGGACTAAGTTTTTCTTCATGACCAAGGGTGACAGCACCAGTAAGTTATGGACAGAAACAAATGTTTTAGGAAGCAATTTGACAGTCATATCACATTCACTTAATAAGCAGTAGTTTTGCTTTTCCTGGAGCATACAACCTTGTAGTCACTACATTTGTCCTGTCTCAGTTTACCAGAGGTGTATTCCATCTTGTAGAGCAGGCTTTAGCCAGAGGGTGGTTGTTTGTACCCATATGAGGTCATGCCATGGTTGTACCATGAGCATATCTTACCTGGTAAATTGGTAGTGTAGTATACAAGATCCGTAACTGACAAGGACTGTTGTCAATCTTGTTCTCCCAGAAACTTGCACAAGACTCTTCATGCACCTTCCAAAACGAAGGAAGTCAGATGACTGGGAGAAAGTTTACAGCTTCGTCTCAGGCGGGTTTCTTCCTGTCTTTTATTTAAAATGTGCACCAGTTGGGCCTTATGATATAGTTTTGTATTTCACTGCAGTGGTAATAGTCATATGATTTGTGAGGCCCCAGAAGCCTCTCTAGCCAACAACTCCTAGGGGGGTAGCCTATTCCTGATTCTTAGCAACTGATTGTCTCTTGGGAGTGTTCTTTTTCACAAATGCAGGTATGCCTTAATTTATACTCCTTAATAGCTTTCATTTCTCTTCATCCAAATGTTTTTTCCAAATCCACAAGACACTCAAGGGTTACCACTATATAGTCAAACTTTTTCTTTCTTTTTTTCTTTTCTTTTCTTTCTTTTTTTTTTTTAGAAGGCAGACAGGACTTCTGAAGGTTCGTTGTCATCCATACCAAGCAAGTGGCAATTGGTCTGGAGTAACAAGGAACTACTAACAAAGATATATTGATAAAGTCCAACATAGTATGAAACAATCTAATGAATCATTTCAGTTGTTCTGAAACAGTTTATTCTTCTGCCTCCAACTGGACTCTTGTCTTGCCCTTCCTCTAAGAATGGAGTGAGCAAACAGCTAAGGATAACAAATCAGAAAGGACTTCTATTTGCTCACAGGAGAGGTTTGTAGTGCTACAGTGCTAAGGCCTTTTCATATCTCATTTTGTTTAGCTGAGAATGTATGATTACAATAGTCCTGTGTTCTCTTCTGGCTTTGGAATGTCTGTGGAAGGACTGTCTGTGACTGTTAGAGCTAGAAAACTCTCAGAAGGCTTCAAAGTACAGCTAAGAGCCTTCCTTGGCAGAGCATTTGCAGAGAATGGGTCACCGAGGAGCATAGAGGGACTGACAGGTCTCCTGGCTCTGACAAGTCTCAAAGGCTGGACTCCCCCACCTTGTAGGAGAAGAAGCAGATCTTGAAGGCTGAGGACTGAATGGTGCATTTTGAAGCAGGAATAGTGTGTGTCAAAGGAGGAGTAGTGGGAAGCACAGCAAGATTGCCTGCCAGTGACTACAATCTGCCTCCAGGGGGAGCCTCAGTAACAATCCTTCTCCTAGGACCATCTCTACCATCCAAGTCAATATCTAGAACTGGAAGATGGCTGAGAACCAGAGTCTTGCGAGGAACCAGATTACAAAATCTTCAGGCTTCTTTCTCTAGAGAAAGCAGGGTCAACTAGAATTGACCCAAGTCAGAGTCTAGAACCATTTGAGGTGAGCTGGCAAAAATGTAGGGTTGTGCCATACTTTAGATACAGCCCAGTGGGCAGTGATTGGATGAGTATGTATATCCAGATAACAAATAGAGCAAATTAGGAGAGAGCTGAGAAAGAATGCTCACTGAAATGAAAAAAAAAAATCTCAATTAGGGCTACTAGCTGTACTGCCTCCACCCCTCCCCCCTTCCCTGTGCACTGCAAGGGAATCAGGGAGAGGGGGGATTCCCCTATGTGTCTTTTCCCTTTGCTTTCCCTGTAAATCAAGGATTTGGGCTTGGTTTTAGCTTCCAAGGCCTTTGTTAGCCTTGAAAAAAAAAGCCTCAATCTCTGCCTAGAGCCACCCAGTCCTCACTGTGGGCTGCCAAATGCAATCTACTGTGTGCTAGGAAGGGGACTTCTTGTCTGGGCTCCTAATCAGCTGTGGTTAAATATGCTTCAATTCCCCTTTCTGTCACAACAGCTACTGGGAAGTAGACACCTAGATCTCAGAAGAGCGATGCCTCCATTTGTCATGGGGACCGTGCAGTTGTTCATGGTGGCAAGGCTGTCAAATGGCAGGGGACTGCTGGCATTGGAAGCTGGGAACTTTGCACTTGCGGCTGTGGTGGTGTGACTGACTGAACCCAGGGTGCTGAAGCCCAGGCTGCGGCTGCAGAGCAACATTCTGGTCAGACATCATGCTGTTGCCCCAAGTGCCACGAGTTACTCTTGCCTTTTATCAGTGATAATTACATTAGCATAGACGGAAGCTATTACCTCATCTAAGAAACAGTCATTTTTCTTAAGCCATCTTAGGGTGCTGTGGTCATATACTGCTCTGCATTTCCTCCATCTCTGCTTACCGGTTTGGGGATACTGCTTAGCATGACTCCCAGGGGAAGTAGGGACACACTGCTATCTGCCCTACTTGCCTCTGCCCCGGTTCTGATAGTCTCCAGGCTAGCAACTCCAGGTTAGGAAAACTCTTGCCTTTCGATCTGCCACACATGGCTATTAATAGGGCCTCAGGCTTGTTGAACAATCTTTACCCTCAGTATACTTTCTTACAGGGTGTGTGTATATACATGTGTGTGTGTATATATATATAATATTCTGGGGGAAATAAATGTCTACTCGTAAGACAAACTTGATTTTACTTTACCCACACTGTTTTGTCATTTATATCTTTTGTGATCTGTTGCTTTGGCTTTAAAGCCCCTTCCCCTAGAAGCTCATCAGTGCAACATTTGGTTTTTGAGTATTTTTTTCTGTAGGAACTCCAGCTTGGCACAAATCTTTCTGCATTCACTTCTGAAAAAACAGGGTAGAAATCCTTTGTCTGCTTTGGTCTTTCAGTCACTTCTTGATTTATATAGCAGCACAACTATGCACTATAAATAATTAAGATCCACTAGACTATCTTAACTCCTAGAGATCTTCACCTACCATATATTCAGCAAACCCACTAATGCCCCACACTAGGCAGTGAAACAACCTCATTCTTAATTCTCCAGTATTGCAGTTTTACTGGACTAGAGGTGAACCAGAAGTCAATCTCTAATGCCCAATTCTCTCAGTATGCCTGTTCTTCATCTGATTTCCATGATGTTAGAATAACTTTAGCTGGTGATAACCAAGTGTCCTTAATTGTTTCTATGAGGCCATCCACCAGAGACTGATTTTCCTCATAATACCTCATGTATACACTTTTGTTTAAAAGGGAAAGAAATGTTTTGATTAAAAGCAAATGACTTTCAACAAAGACAAAATACAATGGTGTTTAAGATAACAAAAGAGAAAATACAGTATACCTTTTTCTTCTATAACTTAATTGTTTTTAAACCAACTTCTTGAGTCTCAAATTTTGTTATATGGTAACATATATGAAAATATGGCAATATATTATTTGGACTTAAGAAAAAACAATAATTTAGCCTATATATATATATATATATCCATATATATATGGATATTCTTAGAAATAAGATTACTAAAATTAATTTTTTCAAACATTTCTCAAATTTGTTTTGACAACTTTCCCAAATAAGAGAAGGAAAAAATGAACTCTTAGACACAATTAGAGATAAAAGTCTGTGTATATTACTACGTACTTAAAAAAACAGGCACGTTTAAAGAAATATTACTAATTAAGATCCACAGAATTGTTTTAGGGTTAAGTTATCTTAATAGAGATGAGGCAAGACAATATCATAAATATGTAAATATGTGACTATTTCACCAGAAGACCTGAAGCTTCCTCTTTCCCTTTCCAAGTATTCAAGCAATGAAACCTCATTATCATGTTTCTCAAACAGTACAGCAGCAATAGAAAAATAGTATATTTAGATATACTTTCGTTGATTGTTGATGAATTGCAAACACTCAGGGGATTCTAAAGAAAGGCTGATGACGCCGGTTGTGGTGGCGCACGCCGGTAGGATTTGCTGAAGGAGGCAGAGGCAGGTAAAAAAAAAAAAAAAAAGAAAGGCTGATGAAACTTGAAGACAGAAGAATGAGGCAAAAACCCTATCAATGTTACTAAATAGTGATGCAAACTACTCAGCATCTGGGAAACAGAGATAACGTTTCCTGTGAATCTTTCTCAAAGTTGCAGTGGAAATAAATTGTGCTGTCAACAAGAAGCCTTTATGTCCTGTAAATTATCCTTACATAAAAGACACTGGTCTTTGATTCACTTATTCTCCAATGGAATAGAGCTTGGTGTTATGAGACATGTGGTATAAATGCCAATATGCATGCATCAATCTGGTGAACGGCACGGGCTTCAGAACTACACCTACCTGGAGTGGCTCAGGGCTCACGATGGATTGTGACCCAGTCACCTCCTTCCTGTCCTGAGCCTTTCACTTCATCATCCTAAATCCCAGTGTCTTTAAGATCAAGGTGACAAAACAGCATGATTTTGACAAGCAGCTAAGAAGATATGGAAATTGTCATTAAGTATTTGACCTCCCACACTGGGAACACTCAGTGATAACTGTCAACTAGGACATCCTTGGACACTTATATAGGCAGAGTAGGCATCCACACCAACTAGTTCAGAGCAAAGCAACGTGGGTAGGAGTAGTAAAGAGACCTGTAAGCCTTCATGGTAGAACTGCCACCTTCCCAGTCAGCATTACTATCAATGATTATAAGAGAGGCATATAGGTTTGGATGCATCTTGCAGAAGGGGTCTGATTTCAACAAAAGGTCATGTAGTTAGTGGATAGCATCCCACAAAGAAGAAATACAAAGGACTAAGTGGAAGCATACAAGATGAGTGTTCATATGTTCAGACTAATGCTGCATATTAGAACCTCTTCACAAGACATTCAATAAATGTCTTTGTAAAGTGTCTATCAAGTATTTGGCATATGGATAAGAAAAGGTGGCAGGTGAAAATTTAATTTAACAGAAAAATTTAAGTATACCTATGACTAATGATGATTTGGAGAATATAATACATGGAACATTTACTATGATGCGATCGAAATATCCGGCCCAGGAGTGGAAAAATTAATGGCTAGATAAACAAGTTTAGATTCCAAAGCAGGAACAAATGTATTTAGAAGGAGAAAGTCAATTTACAATGGAGAACAAATACCAGAAACAAGAGAAGGAAGACCAGCAAAGAAAGAGCTTCAAAGAAAGATTTGCCTTGATCTGTTAGTTACAGGGGTTAATGAGCACAGGGAAAGAGTGTGTTAGATTTGGTAACTGAGAGATTATTTGATATCTTCAGTAGTAAAGGTTTTTTGAGTTGTGGTGTTGAGCTGCATGTATTAACTATCAAGGTGTGCTGAGTAGGAGAAGCATGGAACACAGTCCCCTTTTTGAATACGTTTCTCTTCCTAGGGCTGGAAAATGAACCATTGCACACTAGATTAGTTTCAGCAAGTACTGTATAATCACTAAGTAAGTGGCACTTTTGTAGGCCAACTAGGTAGTTTCAATACCAGGTGTGAAATTATAGTGGTTTAGATAAGAATTTGAAGCAATTCTACAAATAACCACTCTGAATCATGACATTTTCAGGCCACATTGAAAACACTAGCAGGAAGAATACAAACAATGTCAAATGATAACCAGGCATCTTGCTGAGTTAATATTCTGAGCTGCTCAAGATAGAATATTCTCATGCCTTTATTTTTATGTGATGAAAGACCAATTTTTTTGCACACAGTATATAACAACCCTGTAAAGAAGAATAGCAATATGCATACTTCAAAAAGTGTTAATCCACCTTATACAAAGACAGAGTTTTCTATATTTCATGACTAAATGACTACAGTAATTATGTCAGTGTTTCTATGAGGATCAATATCTTTTTTTTATTTTATTTTTTTAATTTACATTCCAAATCACTTCCCCTTTCCCATTTCCTCCCTCCCCGAAAGTCCCATAAGCCCCCTTCCCTCCCTCTTTCTCCATTCAACCCCCTCTCGTTACTCTGTCCTGGCGTTCCCCTACATCCAGTCTTTCCAGGAACAGGGGTCTCTCCTTCCATCTTTTTAGAAATCTTTTTGATATGCGGATTGTGTCTAGGGTATTCCGAGATTCTGGGTCAATATCCCCTTATCAGTGACTGCATACCATGTGTGTTCTTTTGTGATTGGGTTACCTCACTAAGGATGATATTTTCAAGTTCTAACCATTTGCCTAGGAATTTCATGAATTCATTATTTTTAATTGCAGAGTAGTATTCCATTGTGTAGATATACCACATCTTCTGAATCCATTCCTCCGTTGAGGGACATCTGGGTTCTTTCAAGCTTCTGGCTATTATAAATAAGGCTGCTATGAACATAGTGGAGCATGTGTCCTTATTGCATGCAGGTAAAGTCTCTGGGTATATGCCCAGGAGTGGTATAGCCGGATCCTCCTTGAGTGTCATGCCCAGTTTTCTGAGGAACCGCCAGACTGCTTTCCAGAGTGGTTGTACCAGCCTGCAATTCCACCAGCAGTGGAGGAGTGTTCCTCTTTCTCCACATCCTCGCCAACAACTGCTGTCTCCTGTGTTTTTGATCTTAGCCATCCTGACTGGTGTGAGATGGAATCTCAGGGTTGTTTTGATTTGCATTTCCCTAATGACTAAGGATGATGAACATCTCTTTAGGTGCTTCTCAGCCATTAGATATTCTTCAGGTGAGAACTCTTTGTGTAGCTCTGTACCCCATTTTTTAATAGGGTTACTTGCCTCTCTGGAGTTTAACTTCTTGAGTTCTTTGTATATCTTGGATATTAGCCCTCTGTCGGATGTAAGGTTGGTAAAGATCCTTTCCCAGTTAGTTGGTTGCCACTTTGTCTTTTTGACAGTGTCTTTTGCCTTGCAAAAACTTTGTAATTTAATGAGGTCCCATTAGTCTATTCTTGATCTTAGAGCATAAGCTATTGGAGTTCTGTTCAGGAAATTCTCCCCTGTGCCCATATGTTCAAGGTTCTTCCCTAGTTTCCCTTCTACTAGTTTCAGTGTGTCTGGTTTTATGTGGAGATCTTTGATCCACTTAGAATTGAGCTTAGTGCAAGGAGATAAGGATGGGTCAATTTGCATTCTTCTGCATGTTGACCTCCAGCTGAGCCAGCACCATTTGTTGAAAAGGCTATCTTTTTTCCACTGGATGGTTTTAGCTCCTTTGTCAAAGATCAAGGGACCATAGGAGTGTGGATTCATTTCTGGGTCTTCAATTCTGTTCCATTGATCTACATGTCTGTTACTGTACCAATACCATGCAGTTTTTAACACTATTGCTCTGTAGTACAGCTTGAGGTCCGGGATACTGATTCCCCCAGAGGTTCTTTTACTCTTGAGAATAGTTTTAGCTATTCTGGGTTTTCTGTTATTCCAGATGAATTTTTGAATTGCTCTTTCTAACTCTATGAAGAATTGAGTTGGGATTTTGATGGGGATTGCATTGAATCTGTGTATTACTTTTGGTAAGATGCTCATTTTTACTATATTAATCCTGCCAATCCATGAGCATGGCAGATTTTTCCATCTTCTGAGGTCTTCTTCAATTTCTTTCTTCAGAGACTTGAAGTTCTTGTCATACAGATCTTTCACTTGTTTGGTTAGAGTCACGCCAAGATACTTAATATGGTTTGTGGCTATTGTGAAGGGTATTATTTCTCTTACTTCTTTCTCAGCCTGCTTATCCTTTGAGTACAGGAAGGCTTCTGACTTGCTTGAGTTGATTTTATATCCGGCCACTTTGCTGAAGTCGTTTATCAGCTGTAGGAGTTCTCTGGTGGAGTTCTTTGGGTCGCTTATATATACTATCATATCGTCTGCAAATAGTGATAGTTTGACTTCTTCCTTTCCAATTTGTATCCCTTTGACCTCTTTTTGTTGTCTAATTGCTCTAGCTAGAACTTCAAGTACTATATTGAAAAGATATGGAGAGAGAGGGCAGCCTTGTCTAGTCCCTGATTTTAGTGGGATTGCTTCAAGTTTCTCTCCATTTAGATTGATGCTGGCTACCGGTTTGCTGTAAATTGCTTTTACTATGTTTAGATATGGGCCTTGAATTCCTGATCTTTCCAAGACCTTTAGCATGAAAGGATGCTGAATTTTGTCAAATGCTTTCTCAGCATCTAATGAGATGACCATGTGGTTTTTTTCTTTGAGATTGTTTATGTAGTGGATTACATTGATGGATTTCCTTATATTGAACCATCCCTGCATCCCTGGGATGAAGCCTACTTGATCGTGGTGAATGATCGTTTTGATGTGTTCTTGGATTTGGTTGGCAAGAATTTTATTGAGTATTTTTGCATCGATATTCATAAGAGAGATTGGCCTGAGATTCTCTTTCTTTGTCGGATCTTTGTGTGCTTTTGGTATTAGTGTAATTGTGGCTTCATAGAACGAGTTACCCAAGTGTTCCTTCTGTTTCTATTTTGTGGAACAGTTTGAAGAGTATTGGTGTTAGTTCTTCTTTGAAGGTCTGATAGAATTCTGCACTAAAACCATCTGGACCTGTGCTTTTTTTGGTTGGAAGACTTCCAATGACAACTTCTATTTCTTCAGGGGTTATAGGACGGTTTAGATGGTCTATTTGATCCTGACTTAATTTTGGTACTTGGTATCTGTCAAGGAAATTGTCCATTTCCTCAAGATTTTCTAGTTGTGTTGAATACAGGTTTTTGTAGTAGGATCTGATGATTTTTTGAATTTCCTCAGTTTCTGTTGTTATCTCTCCCTTTTCGTTTCTGATTTTATTAATTTGGATACTATCTCTGTGCTCTCTGGTTAGTCTGGCTAAGGGCTTATCTATCTTGTTAATTTTCTCAAAGAACCAACTCCTCGTTTTGTTGATTCTTTGTATGGTTTTATTTGTTTCTACTTGATTGATTTCAGCCCTGAGTTTGATGATTTCCTGCCTTCTACTCCTCTTTGGTGTATTTGCTTCTTTTTGTTCCAGGGCTTTCAGGTGTGCCATTAAGCTGTTAGTGTCTGCTGTCTTCCGTTTCTTTTTGGCGGCACTCAGGGCTATGAATTTTCCTCTTAGCACTGCTTTCATTGTGTCCCATAAATTAGGGTATGTTGTGCCTTCATTTTCATTAACTTTCAAAAAGTCTTTGATTTCTTTCTTTATTTCCACCTTGACCAAGTTATCATTGAGTAGAGCATTGTTTAGCCTCCATGTGTACGTGGGTTTTCTTTTGTTTTTGTTGCCATTGAAGACCACCCTTATTCCATAGTGATCTGATAGGAGGCATGGGATTATTTCTATCTTCTTGTATCTGTTGAGGTCTGATTTGTGACCAATTATATGGTCAATTTTGGAGAAGGTACCATGAGGAGTTGAGAAGAAGGTGTATTCTTTAGCTCTAGGATGAAATGTTCTATATATATCAGTTAGTTCCATTTGGTCCAAGGCTTCAATTAGATTCACTGTGTCCCTGTTTAGTTTCTGCTTTCCTGAACGATCCATTTCAGAGAGCGGGGTGTTGAAGTCACCCACTATTATTGTGTGCGGTGCGATGTGTGCTTTGAGTTTTAGTAAAGTTTCTTTTACGAATGAGGGTGCCCTTGCATTTGGAGCATAGATATTCAGAATTGAGAGTTCTTGATGGTGGATTTTTCCCTTGATCAGTATGTAGTGTCCTTCTGTGTCTTTTTTGATGACTTTAGGTTGAAAATCAATTTTATCCGATATTAGGATGGCTACTCCACCTCGTTTCTTGGGGCCATTTGCTTGTAAAATTGTTTTCCAGCCTTTTACTCTGAGGTAGTGTTTGTCTTTGACACTGAGGTGCGTTTCCTGCATGCAGCAAAATGCTGGGTCCTGTTTACGTATCCAGTCTGCTAGTCTATGTCTTTTAATTGGGGAATTGAGACCATTGATATTAAGAGAGATTAAGGCATAGTGATTATTGCCATCTGCCATTCTTGACGCTATCTTTATGTTTGAGTGGTTATCTCCTTTTGGGTTTGATTCAAGAAGGTTATTATCTCATCTTTTCCAGGGTGTTGTTTCTCTCCCTGTATTGGAGGTTTCCACCTATTATCCATTGCAGGGCTGGATTTGTGGAAAGATATTGTGAAAATTTGGTTTTATCATGGAATATCTTGGTCTCTCCATCTATGGTGATTGAGAGTTTTGCTGGGTATAGTAGTCTAGGCTGGCATTTGTGCTGTCTTAGTGTCTGCATGAGATCTGCCCAGGATCTTCTGGCTTTCATAGTCTCTGGTGAGAAGTCTGATGTGATTCGGATAGGTCTTCCTTTGTATGTTACTTGGCCCTTTTCTCTTACTGCTTTTAGTATTTTTTCTTTGTTTAGAACATTCGGTGTTTTGATTATTATGTGACGGGAGGTATTTCTGTTCTGGTCCAGTCTGTTTGGAGTTCTGTAGGCTTCTTGTACGTTCATCGGCATCTCTCTCTTTAAGTTAGGGAAGTTTTCCTCCATAATTTTGTTGAAGATGTTTACTGGCCCTTTAAGTTGCAAATCTTCACTCTCATCTATATCTATAATCCTTAGGTTTGGTCTTCTCATTGTGTCCTGGATTTCCTGGATGTTTTGGGTTACACGTTTTTTGCATTTTGCACTTTCTTTGACTGTTGAGTCGATGCTTTCTATGGAATCTTCAGCACCTGAGATTCTTTCTTCCATCTCTTGTATTCTATTGTTGATGTTTGCATCTATGACTCCTGATTTCTTCCCAAGGTTTTCTATCTCCAAAGTTGTCTCCCTTTGTGATTTCTTAGTTGTTTCTACTTCCTTTTTTAGTTCCTGGATGGATTTGCTGAGATCCTTCACTTGTTTGTTTGTATTTTCCTGTATTTCTTTAAGGTATTTTTGCATTACCTCTTTCAGGATTTCTTCCTGATGACCCACGTTCTCCTGCATTTCTCTGAGCATTTTTTGTGTTTCCTCCTCATGGGATTCCATCTGTTGATCCATCGTCTCCTGCATTTCTTTAAGCAGTTCTCGTGTTTCCTTTGTAAGGGCATCTAACCGTTTCATTTCTTTAAGCAATTTTTGTGTTGCCTCCTTATGGGCATCCATCTGTTGACCCATATTCTTCTGCATTTCTTTATGCCAATTTTGTGATTCCTTTGTGAGTGCATCTACCCGTTGATTCATCTCGTTAAGCGATTTTTGTGTTGTCTCCTTGTGCGCCTCCATCTTTTGATCCATGTTCTCCCGCATTTCTCTAAGCGATTTTTGTGTTTCCTTTGTAAGGGCTTCTAACCGTTGATTCATGGTCTCCTGTAACTCTTTATGAGATTTATTTGTGTCCTTCTTGTGATCCTCTAATAGGATCATGAGAAGTGATTTTAAATCCAGATCTTGTCTTTCGGGTGTGGTGGGGTATCCAGGACTTGCTGCTGTTGGAGAGTTGGGTTCGGATGGTCCCACATTACTTTGATTTCTGTTAGTAACATTCCTACGTTTGCCTTTTGCCATCTGGATGCCTCTGGTGTTAGTTGGTTCTGCTGCCACTGGCTGTTGGTTGGACCTCCTGTGAGCCTGCAAAGCTATTTCTGCCCCCCCTGGATTACCAGGATTCCCCTGGCACCGATTTCTGGGGCCTGCCTGCTCCTGAGTGACTTTGGAGCCCTAATGTGCCTTGCCCCAAGTGATCTTATATTGGGGAGGCCTTGCACATCTAAAGGCTCAGCCTAGTGGATTCCTGGAGCAGAGGTCGCCAAAGGGAGGCTGGTAGGCTCCTGCCCTGTGCAGGGGTGTGTGATCTCTCCTGGGGGGGGAGGGGGCGTCCCTCTGCCAGGCAGAAGTCCGACAGCAGAGCTGGTGCGCTGGTCACTGCAGATCAGCCCAGCACCTGGGAACCGCATACACAGAAGCCGCCCGAAACCCAAGCGATATTATGCCTGTCTGTCTCAGAACCTGGCTGTCCCAACCTCCCAGTCACTGGAGCAAAGATGGCGGAGGGCAATCTCCGTGGCGCCGCTCACCCTGTAGTCACGATGGCCCGCCGATCTGGCACCCAGAGGACCACAGCACTGACCCGTTCTCGGGCACAGACGGAAGCCCCAACAGGCCGTGTCCCAAGTGATGTTATATTGGGGATAGGGAGCTTGGGGTACCTGTTGCTTCAGTGCAGTCTGCGGGAACAGAGGTCGCAGAAGGAAAGCTGGTAGGCTCCCGCCCTGATCAATATCATTTTGATACTTGATACAGATACAAAATATATTGTGTCTGACCGGGCAAAGTAATCAATAAAAATTTTAAGGGATTTGATTTGTGATAATACATTCTTAGTGAGAAGCGATTTTTAAACATAGTATTTTATACATTTTAATTAAAATCTAATTATATCATTTCCCTCTTCCCTTTCCTTTCCCCAGCCCTTCTGATATCCTTTCTTTTCAAGTCTTTTCATACTCCCATACTAAAAGTGATAGTCTTATTTTTCCAATAATTATTGTTCCATATATATGCATAAGTATTTACTTGTGAATGCACAATTATGTAAATAAAACCTACTTACTCTGGCTCTTGTAATCTTTATACCCATACTCTTATGCATTGTTCTCTGAGCCAGAGATGCAGGAACTATAATCTAAATGTATCCATTGGGCTAAGATCTCCATTGTCCATTGATGTCAGCCTTGTGTCTAGTTGGAGCTGCTTTTCTTTTTGTAACAGTCTCTATTTGAGGTATAGAGAAAATCCTGGTGTCATATAGACTAGAGATTCAAACAGAGAGCTCAAAACAACAACAAGAAAAAATAAAACTGGCTTAGAAATATCTCAAAATCATTTGTCATTCTTAGAAACTGAAAATGGAAGTTAAAATAAATGTGAGATTTTAATTTTACCCTAGTCTAAATGGGTAAGAAAGCAAAAGTATTGACAATTAATGTTGGTAAGGCTGTGGCAAAAGAGGGGCCCTAATTCACTATTGATGGGGATGCAAATTTGTCTAACTACTCTATATATTATTATTTAAAAAAACAGAAGAGTAAAAATAAATATACCAAATGACTCAGATGCACCATTTCTTGGTGTGTGCACAAAGGAGTCAACATTCTACTCTGTAGACATTTTCTCAGCCATATTGAGTGCTGCTCTATTCACAATAGCCAGGAAATGGAAACAAATTACATGTCCTTGAATAGATGAATAGGTAATGAAAATGTGGCACATATACACTATGAACACTAACTATTCAACTGTGAAGAAAAATAAAATCATGAAATTTAGAGGCAAATCGATGGACATAGAAAACATTATACTGAGTAACATAATCAGAACCCAGAAAGACAAATAACACATGTGGTTATTCCCCTAGGTTCCTATGTCCAAATATTCAGATGTGACTATATAATATGGAGCACCTACAGAAACCAGGAAAGCTGTGGGAACCTGGTATGGGTCATGAGAAGGGAATAGTAGGATACAGGTTATATGAATCAGGAAAGAGAAAAATGGAAAAGGGACTCCAATTGGGGTGGGGTATAGAAGTTCAAAACAGAAGGAAGAACAAAAGATAGATAAACCAAAGATTGATTGACAAACCTCAAGATATCATATTATTTCATATTTACCTTTATACTAAAGAAAGTTATGACACTTGGGTTGACAGTGATCCCTTTAAGAATCACAGACTCAAACAAACCCCAGTACTAAGCATGAGAAATCTCCTTTCACATGGTTGGTTAAGGATAGTCAAAGTTACTCACTCCTAAATGA
This sequence comes from Tokudaia tokunoshimensis, assembly GCA_036184795.1. Taxonomy (NCBI): domain Eukaryota; kingdom Metazoa; phylum Chordata; class Mammalia; order Rodentia; family Muridae; genus Tokudaia; species Tokudaia tokunoshimensis. The sequence goes on along the minus strand of BTHU01000002.1, from coordinate 49,032,377 downwards.
TATAGAATATTTCCTCTGGAGGCACTTTGGATGCTTCTCAGAAGTTGAAGATCAAACCCTATTGCTGAAGACACTATACACTTAGAATACAGAACTTGGATTATTTGAGCTAGGTCTAACTTGAAAGCTTCCTTCCTGTAGTTTAGCTTCTATGTCACCAGAAAATACTGTGGAGGCTCCAAAGGGGGAACCAAATATAAAGGTAATACCTATCTGTGAACCACACTTCTGAACCACAACAGTGACCTCAAGATATCCGTAAAGGTGCAATAGTGGCACTTACATGTTGGTGGTAACCAACAGTTATCTAATTTGACTTAAGATCCATTCAACAGGAGGAAAATCATGTCTAGTGGTAGGAACTTATCCAATTTGGCTAGTGAGTTCATGGAACCTTCGAAGAGGATCTTTTACTGCTACATTGTTAGACCAGTATAATCCCTAAGTGCATTCTAAATTTTATATTTTATTATACTCACAGATAAATATAACCATGACCCCTCATCAAAGAACAGCGAGTTTTAAAATGTGCTGTTTTAGGGAAAAATATTGATTACGCTATTTATTCATCCTTTCTATAGATATAACTTATGCATTTTGTTGTGTTCCAGGATCCTAACTAGATACTGGGGAAAATGGTAAATAAGATGTCTCTGATTTGCAGACATTGTTCTAGTTGTAGAAAACAGTAAACACAGTTTTGAGATACATGATTTGGATGATGCTGTAAAGAGACCCCAGAAGAGTCCTTATGAGATTATGGGAGCTTTAAGTGGAGGAATGTAGGCTTGACGAAGATATTCATGGTTAAGTCAACCAGATCATAGTGGCAAATAAAATCTATTCTGTCCCAGGAAAAATTGCATAGAAATGGAAGATAAATTATATTAAGCCTGAAAACAAAGTTTAATTCAACCCACCTGGAAAACAGGTTTCTAGAGAGAATGACTAATGTGGCTGTGGAGGAAGACAGCAGCCAGAGCATAAAAATAAGTTTCTATTTGTCTATGAGGTAATTGAAGTCATTAAGGGTAATGTGGGGTTGGTGAGGTTGTAGACAGGTAGACCTTCTGAAGCATAATTTGATAATTGAGGTGAGAGGTGTTTGTGTTTGACCTAAGATAGTAACTTTAAAGGTAAAATGGAAAGGACATTTTTGAATAATAGTTGATGATTTATGATTCATTATATAATCAGACGATGTTTCTCTTGATTCTTTTATTAAGGTTGTCAAACTGAGTTAAATTGAATTCCTCAATAATTGATTTATAGATGTCACATATTGTATATTTTGACCACAAGGGGTACCCATAAGTGTTTTCTTATGTATAGCTGCAGACATTGCTTAAATTGGATTGCTGTTAGACTTAGTTTCCAGGATTTCTTGTTGATCTAGGTTACTTACAACTTTATTACTATTTAAAATTTTATATCCCCTTTTTGACCCACACCATCACAGTTCTCATGAATAAAGATAATATGCAGACTTCCAAAATGTAATGGAACAAAATGAATATTTTTTTGAGATTTATTGACATTTTCTAAAAGATTTAAAATATCTTGAGACTAAATCTGAAAGATGGTGACTTATAGTAACAATACTTGAAGTGATGTAAAAAATGGGACACTAAACACTTTCATAAAGCAGCACACAGTCTTCAACTACCCAACAAGTAGAACACAAGGCACTATAAAATGTTTGGCTGCCTTATACGTGCAGATATATTTTGTAAGTTGGAACAACTGGAGAGTTTACAGCCCTTAGTAAAATAGGCACCTTGTTGACACATTTTAATGTGTGGATTCTGTTGTGGAATCCTTTTGTCATTAAGTATATAACAGTTAAAGTGCTCAAGAATATTTCTTTTCTTTATACAGTTTGCATTGATAGGAAGGAAGGAAATAGGTGCCTGGAGTTTGAAGTGAGGGAGATAGCTTAGGGTTTTAGCTTCTGCAGTGCATGAGCCTGGTTGAGTGAGTTCTTCTGCCAGAACCTTACTTTCCTCCATTGAAATGGAGAATGATGATGCTTCCTTATGCTATGTACTGAGGATGGAATGAGATAATGCAAAGTGGATTCTCAGTATGATGAGTGACATGCAGCACGCCCAGTACGAAACTAATATAAATTACAAAAAATCCCTGTGATTCAAGCTTCTGTTGGAAACTAAGGCATAAATTCATGATAATCTACAGAAAGCCAGTGTTTCAGTTTTGGAGCTTCCTTATCTGCGAAGTGAAGCAAGAGGATTAGGTGAGCTCCAAATTTGATGACTGGGATTAGGACTCGGTGATGCATATGAGTCATTTCTGAATTTTGTCATTTTTGACAAGTTTTATTTTACTCCCAGTCATGCGCTCCTTCCGAGAACAGAAAATACATTCAATATCCGCAGAGTTAGAGGGTTCAGCAATGATTTCAGAAGCGTGGTGGGTATCTAGGTAAAGAAATCCATTGAGCAGTTAGAAATGAAATTCAGCAAGGGGTAAGAACTTAACAAAATTAGACTTTTGATTTATTTTATGTTTTGATTTTTGAGGCACAGGATCTCACTGTGTAATTTGGGCTGGGTTTGAACTCACTATCCTGCCTTAGCTTCCCAGGTTCATGCTGGGGTTATAGGCACATATCACACACTGATATATACACCGTTAAAATACTCATAAGACCTTACCAGTACATGTGCTATCTAAAGATGGAAAGTCCCCAAGGGACTGTATTAGAAGCTTGAATACGGATTATGGTAGAAGACAAAAGCCCCTGGGAAAAGGTGGGACTGGATATGGAAAGATTCGTACATCTGTAGTTATATGCCATTTATTAGACTGGATAGTAGGTCTCCACATGTTCTCCTTTGCACGTGCTGACTTTGAGAGAAGAAGAGGAGAATGGTGTTTGGTGTACAGAGCTTAACTTCTTAGATAAAAGTACCCTAGATACTCTAAAACTGTGGGTAAGTTGTGTTGTTTTCTGAATGTTGCTTTCTCCAGATAGTAGTGAACAATAAATGTTTGTTAGACTTAAATCAGATAATGTATAGGGCACTAACCCCAAACTGATAGACAGGTAACAATGATCAACTGTTTTTTTCAACCATTATTAAAATAAGTGTATGTTTGTCAAGACAAACCAGAAAGGTTCTTCATTTTAAAGGAAACTAATGTGCTCAGTGAATTTGTCCGAGAACAGAATAAAAAGAGGTTCAGCAAATGTGGTTGTTATTTGATTAACCTGTCAATTTGAAAACCCAAATTGGGTACAATTTAGGCTAAACAGAGCTTCTCAAAGAAATGTATCAAAAGTGAGACAATAGAAATACATGCCAGTAGAGGAATAATTTGGTGTGAGTCTAAATATCTACTAAAATACTGGGAAAATAGTCATTGGAAAATTTGTTTTATTAATATAAAACTAACTCTAAGTTCTTTGTATTCTGGGCGTTTTACAATCACATTCAAAGAGGAAAGGGGGATTTACAAAACCTTCTTTGTTTTCTCCTTCTAACTGTGACATGTGTCTGATGGATATAGATTTTCACTTTAAAAATTGAAGAGGGGCTCAAATGAGTTTAGTTATTTTCTTCGGTGATGAAATGCTCCCCGGAGGTGGACCGAGAGGAGTGATAAATCTTTGATGTAATATATGCAGTACACTGCTGAGCGTGTCTGGTTTTTGAGGTTCCAGTGGCAGAAAACCAACTGCAGGGAATCTGGATATTCTAGTACAGCTCCGCCTCTAATCGTTTTAGCTACTGAAAAGAATAACGCCGAGTCAAAAAACGCTAGCACATTTGCCCCTAAACATGCAGGTGACTTCCTTTTCTTCTATAACTGTGATCACGCTCTCCTGAGCAACTTAAAAACTAGTATCACAGTAACCTTAAGGCCGAGATCCCTGTCTGTTTACCGTCACTGCAACTGTAACATCTCAGAAACTGGGATCACTGGTTTTGGTTCCGTTGACTGGCCCCATCAGAGACAAAGAAGGCCCCGGACTGCAGAAGCATTTGGGTGGAAAAAGTGTTTTCTCCCAATATCTTTGACATTTCAGAATGAAATGGAAACAGGAAAGAAGAGCTGGAGTCAAATATCCCTTAGAAGAATTTTTCCTTTTCAGAAGCAAGAGCTGGAAATGAGTTCCAGCTTCATTCTTCCCTCTGCTCTACACAGCACAAAGGCCTGGGTAGAAGCAAGCTTTCATTCAGAAGCTTGCCATGAAATCGGCATAGACTTGCCCAAGCTTGCTCTGTGATATTTGGGTGTGTGATAGTAATGTTGCAATATGCTTCCTGTGAAGTGTAAAATTCCCTTTTTTTCTTTTTCTTTTTTCTTCACCCCGCCCCCCCGGTCCACCCTCCACATCCCATACCTCTTCCCCACCCCACTGTCTCCATGAGGATGTCCCCAACCCCACCCCCACTCCACCAGACCTCTAAACTTCTTGGGGCCTCTAGTCTCTTGAGGGTTAGGTGCATCTTCTCTGACTGAACTCAGACCTGGCAGTCCTCTGCTGTATGTGTGTTGAGGGTCTCATATCAGCTGGTGTATACTTCCTGGTTGGTGGTCCAGAGTCTGAGAGATCTGGCGGTCCAGGTTAATTGGGAAAGTTGGTCCTCCTATAGGGTCATCCTCCTCCTCAGCTTCTTCCAGATTTTCCTTAATCCAACCACAGGCTTCAGCAGCTTCTGTTCATTGGTTGGGTGCAAATATCTGCATCTGACTCTTTCAGTTGCTTGTTGGGTCTTTCAGAAGACAGTCATGCTAGGTCCGTTTTTATGAGTGCTCCATAGCCTCAGTAATAGAGTCAGACCTTGGGACCTCCCCTTGATATGGATCCCACTTTGGGCCTGTCTCTGGACCTTCTTTGCCTCAGGTTCTTTTCCATTTCTATCCCTGCAGTTCTTTCAGACAGTAACAATTATGGGTCAGATCCCTCACTCGATGCCCCATCTTTCTGCAGGAGGTGGGCTCTACAAGTTCCCTCTCCTGTAGGGCATTTCCTCTAGGGTCCTTCCCTTCGAGTCCTGGGAGTCTCTAGTTTCCCAAGTCTCTGGCACAGAGGGTAAATTTCTTAATGGATGAGTTAAAACCGTGTTCATATGATATTTTATGAATCCTAGGCATTAGTTCATGTTAACCATCTCAGAATTATAACTTGGATTTAGTATCACTTTCTTCAACACTCCTTTTGTTTCACTCTGTGCACAAGGTGAAGTGCATATGAAGTTTAGAGATGTTTTGTTAATGTTGCATTTACAAGTTGTTTGCATAGGAAAGTCTTTCCTATAAAATATAAAAAATGGTTTATGAACTTTCCTTTCATAATACATTATATACTCTGTAGTTTCTAGAAGGAACTGACATTGTAAAATTAGGACTAATTTTTCCATCCTATCCACCAGATATCTTCTCATTTCTGTTCACATTCTTATGATTCTTTGTTCCCACTGGTTCTTCTGGTAGGATCTGTTTTTCACTTCCTATTTAATCTTTCAAATTTTTTTCTGATATTGCAATACAGACAGAAATGTAGAGAAGAATTACTTATTCTGGTTTAACATATAAAGAATTTCTATTCTTTCTTCTTTACCAATGATTCATTACTTGGAAATATTGGCATTGATTTCCAGACACTTATGAAAGTCTCCAGTCAATACATCTAAATTTCAAAGAAACCTCTAGTGATTTTGCTAAGAAAGTGCTCAATTTATTATTTTCCTTCATTTTTAATAAATCACAACAGTGAATGTTTGGAACAAGGTTACACCAGGACACCAAAAGAAATCAGCCTATGTAAATAAATTTTTCTGTTTCCTTATGCTTATCATCCTGGGACTATTTTTGGTTAGGTACCCTGGTTTGTTTAGTTCCTGGAACTTCAGTATTGCCCCTTTATTTTACAGCAGAAATACAACAATAATGTCTCCTTTTAGCTTTCTTAAAATAAACATACTTGGAAGCACATGAGAATATCCATGTTTCTGAACTAGGTATTTGTTACTCCATGATTCTGAGAGAAATAAAAGTACAGAAGGCTGATGTCTCATGACCTCTATCACTGCTGTGATAGCAGTTATGCATACCATATCCAAAACCATGTCATTTTGCTGTCAGATCTTTAATGCTTAAAGAAGATCTTTCCAGGTGATAAACATTTTAAACCACTGTGCTCATATCATAGAAAAGATTAAGTTAAATGAATCAAAAAACTTAAATGTGGCTTCTAAAACTATGAATACCTTAAAAAAATGTGTATAAGTTTTTGTGACCTTGGAATAAGATATAACACTTTTAGCAATGGCATAGGAAATTACAATATAAAGTACAAGGGGAAAAGAGATAATTGGCCACTTTCAAAATTAAAACTTATAAAGATATTCTTAAGAAAGTGAAAAATACACAGAAAATTTGAAAACATATTTCAAGTTTATATATATATATTATATATATGTTATATATTATTATATTATATATATTATATATATAAATTTAAAACAAGGGAGTTGTAGTTAGCTTAAGTAAAGAACTACTGTGATTCAATAATAAAAGGCAGCACAATTAAAAATAATTTGAGGCTGTAACTAGACATTTCTCCAAAGATATACAAATGACCAAGAAAACATGTTCAATATGTTTAGCACCAGGAAAATTTAAGTCAAATGTAATCAGTTAAATGTATACACAGTAGAGTAGGATGTCCAGAAGACAAAAGGGTATATGTACTGGCAGTATATAGCAAAATTAGAATCCTGTATACTTTGTTAATGTGACTTTTTAGATGGTGTAGCTACTCTGGAAACCATCTGATAATTGCTGAAGAAATTAAATAAAGTTATCATATGTTCAACTATTTTAGATGTACATATAATATGAAAAACACAGTTTCACGCAAAAACTTTTTCATGATAGCCGTTTTATTATAACTAAAAGCAACTGAATATTAATCAACTAATGAAAAAGTAATTCAACATGTCACATTGTCTGTACAAAGAAATATTAGAAGTAATAAAAGTAGTGGTAGATACTATAATGCCAATTAATCCTTAAAGTATTATTTTACATGAAAGAAGCCAGTCATAACCCATCAGACTTTGTATAAGTCCATTTATATGAGCAGCTCAGAATAGGGCAAGTTTATAGAGATAGGAGGTAGAGCAGTAATTGACTGGCTGTAGTTTGGAAATAGGGGATTAAGATGACTGGAGAAAGATGAATATGAGGAGCAGTAATGTCTTTAGAGTACTAAATGTTACAGAATTGACGAATAGCACCATGAATAAAATAAAAATGGAATTTTGGGTAAACTGTGCAACATGTGGATATTTTTCAATAAAAGAAAACAAAACATCCCAGTGATTTCAAATAGTTGTTTGTCAATAAGATGAGTAGAGGTCTAAAGAGGACCCTCAACAGAAAAGGGGGTCGAGAATTATGTTGCAAACATCTAAAAGGAGAAGAAGATAACAGAAAGCTCTTTGCTCCAAACCACTTAAGCACTGGAAAAAGTATAATAAAAATATGCTAGAAGTTTCTAAAGCTAGGTTTCCAAGTAACCTAAACAAAGAAGAAAATCAGTAAAGTGAGCTCAGGGAGTATCAAAACTGGATAGAATAAATCAATACTGGATGCTGACATAGGCATTGGGATTGGAACCAAACTTGTGAACAAAATCCTGGAGCCAGAAGTCTGCTTAGCTATCAACAGCAATTGAAAACAGTCTCCGTGAGCCCTAGGAAGCAGAAAGAAAATTGCCTGTTTGTTCTGGTCTTTGAGTTGGAAAGACTACATTTGTGCTATGTGTGTCATACAGTCTGGAGTTATAGTCTTCTTAGGGAATCTTTATCTGAGAAAAATAAATTCAAAACTTTATAACTGAGTAACAAGATTGTAAGGATTCCAGTAGAATAGAATTATCTATGCTATAGGACAAATTTCTTGTAGGGATACCTTCCTATAAAACACCTGCTATTAAAAAACAATTAATAGTAGAAAAATAAAAAATAAATCTTCCTAAGGTAGAACCAGTAAAGTCTGTAAATGTAGAATTGTGTATCATTTTAAAAAGTAAATGTATGAGGGTTTGGCTCCATTGTAGAGCACTTGCCATATTTTTGAGCCCCTGGTTCTGGTCCCTAAAACCACAAATATATCAATGAAAACAACTACACAGAACAAAAATGACCCATTAATAAATGTATTTTAAAAATTAAATTTAATATATCAAAAGGTATATATTAATGAGCCCGAAGTGAAAGACATTTATGAAAGTCAACTAAAATAGAGTTTCTAGAAACAAAATTATCAGTAGATTTGATTAACAACAGACTAGAGAAGTCTAATGAGACTACCAGTCTGAAGAAGAAATAGAAGGATATCTCCCATTATGCAATCCACTAATGTAGAAATACAAACATTGTAGAGAACAGAATCATAAAACATAAACAGTACTTCCATTATAAGTAAAAAGAATATGACAGGATAGTCAAATAGAGAGTATTCACAATAGAGAATATTCTAGATTTACAGAAATCAACCAGTTCCCAGACTGAAGGAAACAAAGGCTGATTCAGAGATCCATTAGAGAGACACCCAGCCACGGTGCTCCATACGTGTTTCAACTACTTGGTTACACAAAAGTGAGGGGGTCACTTGAAGGCAGGGATTTGAAATTTTACTGAACAGCATTGCTAGGACCTGTGTGTTGGGGAACACTGTCAACCAGATGGGTTTTGGAATCACTGTAGAAATAAATTCCTGAACTTGTCTGTGAGAGATTATCTAGATTGGGTTAATTGAGGTGGGAAAGGCCACCCTAAATATGGAAAGCATCATTATATGAGCTTGGATTGCATATTAAGGTAAAAGGAGAATGCGAACTGAACCTTCATTGCTGTGTGGTTTCTGACAAAGGATGCAGTGTGACCGACCACGTGTTGTCTCCACTCGTCACTGAAATTCTCTGCAATGATGAACTGTATGCTCATGAGTTATGAGCCAAAATAAACCGTCCCCATTTTAAGTTGTTTTTAATCAAGAATTTTATCATAGCAACAACACTGGTAGCTAAGATACTGTCTTTAAAAAGTTATTAATAAATTAAAATAACCTAAGAAGAAAGTCATATTATGATACAAGAGTGATACAAGAGAATAGTAATATTTTTTTTATTATTAAATATAATCTTCATTTACATTTCAAGTGGTAAAACCTTTCCCGGTTTCCCACCTCCCCCAAACCCCCCAACCTCTCCTCCTACTCCCTGCCTCCAAGTATATGCCCCTCCACCCGACACACTTCCATCTCCCCTCCCCGCCCCCCGATTTCCCCTTGTTGGGGCATCTATTGAGCCTTCACCTGACCAAGGACCACTCCTCCCACTGATGCCCGACAAGGCATTCCTCTGCCACAATTTTGGCTGGAACCATGTGTACCCCTTGGTTGATGGTTTAGTCCCTGGGAGTCCTAGGGCATCTGTGTGGCCAACATTGTTGTTCTTCCCATGGGGCTGTAAACCCCTTCAGTTCCTCCATACTACCCTCCAACTCCTCCCTTGGAGAGCCCACTGCCAGATCAATGGTTGGCTGCTAGCATCTGCCTCTGTATGTGCAAGGCTCTGGCAGGGCTCCTCCAAAGACAACCATGGCATACTCCTGTTGGTATGCACTTTGCCTCCATTATTGCTTCTTAAGTATATTGCTCCCTTTCTCAGAGGAACCCAAGCACCCCGACTTCAGTCCTCTTTCTTCTTGAACTTCCTGTGGTCTGTGAATTGTAACTTGTTTATTTTGAGCTTTTGGGCTAACAGCCACTTATCAGTGAGTACATACCATGTGTTTTCTTTTGTGATTGGGTTACCTTACTCAGGATGACACTTTCTAGTTCCATCCATTTGCCTAAGAATTTCATAACTTTTAATAGTTTCATAGTTTTTAATAGCTGAATGGTACTCCATTGTGTATATATACCACAATTTCTGTATCTATTCCTCTGTTGAAGGACATCTGGGTTCTTTTTAGCTTCTGGCTATTATGAATAAGGCAGCTATGAACATAGTGGAGCATGCGTCCTTATTACATGAAGGAGCATCTTCTGGGTATATATATATGCCCAAGAGTGGTAGAGCTGGGTCCTCAGGTAGTACTATGTCTAATTTTCTGAGGAATTGCCAAACTGATTTCCAGAGTGGTTTTACCAGCTTGCAATCCCACCAACAATGGAGAAGTATTCCTCTTTCCCCACATCCTCTCCAGCATCTGCTGTCCCCTGAGTTTTTCATCTTAGCCATTCAGATCTGTGTGAGGTGGAATCTCAGTGGTTTTTTTTCCTAAGTATTTTTATTTACATTCCAAATCATTTCCCCTTTCCCATTTCCTCCCTCCCCGAAAGTCCCATAAGCCCCCTTCCCTCCCTCTTTTCCCCATTCAACCCCCTCTTGCTTCTCAGTGTTGTTTTGATTTGCGTTTCCCTGATAACTAAGGATGCTGAACATTTCTTTAGGTGCTTTAGAGCCATTCGAGTTTCCTCAGTTGAGAATTCCCTGTTTATCTCTGTACCCCATTTTTAATAGGGTTATTTGACTCTCTTGAGCCTAACTTCTTGAGTTCTTTGTATACCTTGGATATTAGCCCTCTATCAGATGTAGGATTGGTAAAGATCTTTTCCCAGTTTGTTGGTTGCCGTTTTGCCCTACTGACCATGTCCTTTGCCTTACAAAAGCTTTGCAGTTTCATGAAGTCCCATTTGTCGATTCTTGTTCTTAGGGCATAAGTCACTAGTGTTCTGTTCAGGAACGTTTCCCCTGTGCCCATGTGTTCAAGATTCCTCCCCAATTTCTCCTCTATAAGCTTCAGTGTGTCTGTTTTTTTGTATAGGTCCTTGATCCACTTGGACTTGAGATTTGTACAAGGAGATAAGAATGGGTTGATTTGCATTTTTTTGCGTGCTGACCTCCAGTTGATTCAGCACCATTTGGTAAAAATGCTGTCTTTTTTCCACTGGATGTTTTTAGCTCCTTTGTCAAATATCAAGTGACTGTACTTGTGTGGGTTCTTTTCTTGGTCTTCAATTCTAGTCCAATGATCTTCCTGCCTGTCACCATACCAATACTAAACAGTTTTTATCACTATTGCTCTGTAGTAGAGCTTAAGGTCAGGGATGGTGCTTCCCCCAGGAGATCTTTTGTTGTGGAGAATAGTTTTTGCTATCCTGGGTTTCTTGTTATTCCAGATGAATTTGAGAATTGCTCTTTCTAGATCTATAAAGACTTGATTTGGGATTTTGATGGGGATTGCTTTGAATCAGTAGATTACTTTCGGCAAGATAGCCATTTTTAATATATTGATCCTGCCAATCTATGAACATGGGAGATTTTTCTATCTTCTGAGATCTTCTTCAGTTTCTTTCTTCAGAGGCTTGAAGTTTTTGTCATGCAGATCTTTCACGTGTTTGGTTAGAGTCACACCAAGATACTTTATATTGTTTGTGGCTATTGTGAAGGATGTCATTTCCCTAATTTCTTTCTCAGCTTTTTTATCCTTTGAGTAGAGTAAGGCTACTGATTTGCAGGAGTTAATTTTATATCCAGATACTCTGCTGAAGTTGTTTATTAGCTTTAGGAATTCTCTGGTTGAAGTTTTGGGGTCGCTTAATGATATGATCATATCATCTGCAAATAGTGATATTTTGACTTACTCTTTTCCAATTTGTATACCTTTGACTTCCTTTTGTTGTCTGATTGCTCCAGCTAGGACTTCAAGTACTATATTGAATAGATAGGGTGAGAGTGGGCAGCCTTGTCTGGTCCCCGATTTTAGTGGGATTGCTTCGAGTTCCTCTCCTTTTAATTTGATGTTGGCTACTGGTTTGCAGTATATTGCTTTCACTATGTTTAGGTATGGGCCTTGGATTCCCATTCTTTCCAAGATTTTTGTCATGAAGGGATGCTGGATTTTGTCAAAAGCTTTTTCAACATCTAATGAAATGACCATGTGGTTTTTTTCCTTGAGTTTGCTTATGTAGTAGATTATGTTGATAGATTTCTGGATATTGAACCATCCCTGCATCCCTGGGATGAAGCCTACCTGATCATGGTAAATTAAAGTTTTGATGCCTTCTTGAATTTGGTTGGCCAGAATTTTGCTGAGTATTTTTGCATCGATGTTCATGAGGGAGATTGGTCTGAAGTTCTCCTTCCTTGTTTGGTCTTTCTTTGGTTTAGGTATTAATGTTATTGTGGCTTCAAAGAATGAGTTGGGTAGTTTTCCTTGAGTTTCTATTTCGTGGAATAGTTTGAAGAGTATTGGTTTTAGCTCTTCTTTGAAGATCTGATAGAATTCTCCGCTAAACCCATCTGGCCCTGGACTCTTTTTTGATGGGAGACTATTAACGACTGCTTCTATTTCCTCAAGACTTATGGGACTATTTAGATGGTTTATCTGATCCTTTTTTAATATTAGCACCTGGTATGTATCAAGAAAGTTGTCCGTTTCGTCCAGATTTTCAAACTTCATTGAGTATAAGTTCTTGTAGTAGGATCTGATGATTTTTTTGACTTTCCAAAATATCTGTTGTTATGTCTCCCTTTTCATTAATGATTTTATTGATTTGGGTGGTGCTTCTTTGCCCACTGGTTAGTCTGGCTAAGGGTTTATCTGTCTTGTTGATTTTCTCAAAGAACCAGCTCCTGTTTTTGTTGATTCTTTGTATAGTTCTTTTTGTTTCTATTTGGTTGATTTCGACCCTGAGTTTGATTAGTCTGCCTTGCTGTCTTCTCCTCTTGGATATATTTGCTTCTTTTTGTTCTAGATCTTTCAAGTGCTCTGTCAAGCTGTTAGTGTAAGCTCTCTCCATTTTCTTTTTGGAGGCACTCAGAGCTATGAGTTTTCCTCCTAGCACTGCTTTCATTATGTCCCATAAGTTCTGGTATGATGTGTCTTCATTTTCATTGAATTCTAAAAAGTCTTTCATTTCTTTATTTCTTCCTTGACCAAGCTATTGTTGAGAAGAGCATTGTTCAAAATCCCTGTGTATGTTTGTTTTCCTTTGTTTTTGTTTGCGATTAAGAATAGCCTTAGGCCGTGGTGATCTGATAAGGTGCATGGAATAATTTCAATATTTCTGTATCTGTTGAGGCCTGTTTTGTGACCAATTATATGGTCAATTTTGGAAAAGGTACCATGAGGTGCTCAGAAGAAGGTATATTCTTTTGCTTTAGGGTTGAATGTTCTATAAATATCTGTTAGATCCATTTGGTCCATAACTTCAGTTAGTTTCACTGTGTCTCTCTTTAGTTTCTGTTTCCATGATTTGTCCATTTTTGAGAGTGGGGTGTTGAAGTCTCCCACTATTATTGTGTGGGGTGCAATGTGTGCTTTGAGCTTTAGTAAAGATTCTCTTATGAATGTGGGTGCCCAGTTTTCTGAGAAACCGCCAGACTGCTTTCCAGAGTGGTTGTACCAGCTTGCAATCCCACCAGCAGTGGAGGAGTGTTCCTCTTTCTCCACATCCTCACCAACAACTGCTGTCTCCTGTGTTTTTGATCTTAGCCATTCTGACTGGTGTGAGATGGAATCTCAGGGTTGTTTTGATTTGCATTTCCCTAATGACTAAGGATGATGAACATCTCTTTAGGTGCTTCTCAGCCATTAGATATTCTTCAGGTGAGAACTCTTTGTTTAGCTCTGTACCCCATTTTTTAAATAGGGTTACTTGCCTCTCTGGAGTTTAACTTCTTGAGTTCTTTGTATATATTGGATATTAGCCCTCTGTTGGATGTAGGGTTGGTAAAGATAATTTCCCAGTTAGTTGGTTGCCGCTTTGTCTTTTTGACAGTGTCTTTTGCCTTGCAAAAACTTTGTAATTTAATGAGGTCCCATTTGTCAATTCTTGATCTTAGAGCATAAGCTATTGGAGATCTATTCAGGAAATTCTCCCCTGTGCCCATATGTTCAAGGTTCTTCCCTAGTTTCCTTTCTATTAGTTTCAGTGTGTCTGGTTTTATGTGGAGGTCCTTGATCTACTTGGAATTGAGCTTACTGCAAGGAGATAAGAATGGGCCAATTTGCATTCTTCTGCATGTTGACCTCCAGTTGAGCCAGCACCATTTCTGGCATTTCATGCCAGAAAACTGGGCATGACACTCCTGGAGGATCCGGCTATACCACTCCTGGGCATATACCCAGAGGCTTTACCTGCATGCAATAAGGACACATGCTCCACTATGTTCATAGCAGCCTTATTTATAATAGCCAGAAGCTGGAAAGAACCTAGATGTCCCTCAACGGAGGAATGGATTCAGAAGATGTGGTATATTTACACAATGGAATAGTACTCTGCAATTAAAAACAATGAATTCACGAAATTCCTAGGCAAATGGTCAGAACTTGAAAATATCCTTAGTGAGGTAACCCAATCACAAAAGAACACACATGGTATGCAGTCACTGCTAAGGGGATATTAACCCACAATCTCGGAATACCCTAGACACAATTCGCATATCAATAGATTTCCAAGAAGATGGAAGGAGAGACCCCTGGTCCTGGAAAGACTGGATGTAGGGGAATGCCAAGACAGAGAAGCGAGAGGGGGTTGAATGGAGAAAAGAGGGAGGGAAGGGAGCTTATGGGACTTTCGGGGAGGGAGGAAACGGGAAAGGGGAAATGATTTTGAATGTAAATAAAAAAAAACTTAGAAAATAAAAAAAAATTAATGTGGGTGCCCTTGTGTTGGGAACATAGATGTTCAGAATTGAGAGCTCATCTTTGTAGACTTTTCTCTTGACCAGAATGAAGTGACCCTCCTTATCTTTTTTGACAACTTTTGGTTGAAAGTCAATTTTATCCGATATAAGAATGGCTACTTCAGCTTGTTTCTTGGGACCATTTGCTTGTAAAATTGTTTTCCAACCTTTGACTCTGAAGTAGTGACTGCCTTTGTTACTTAGGTGGGTTTCTTGTATGCAGAAAAATGTTGGGTCCTGCCTACGTATCCAGTCTCTTAGTCTATGTCTTTTTATTGGGGAATTGAGACCATTGATATTAAGAGATATTAAGGAAAAGTGATTGTTGCTTACTGTTATCTTCTTTGTTAAAGGTGAAATTCTGTTTGTGTAGCTATCTTCTCTTTGGTTTGTTGAAAGATTATTTTATTGCTTTTTCTACAGTGTGGTTTCCTGCCTTATGTTGGTATTTTCCACCCATTATCCTTTGTAAAGCTGGATTTGTGGAAAGATAGTGTGTAAATTTGCTCTATTCATGGAACATCTTGTTTTCTCAGTCTATGGTAATTGAAAGTTTTCCTGGGTATAGCAGTCTGGGCTGACATTTATGTTCTCTTAGGGAGATCTGCCCAGGATCTTCTAGCTTTCTTAGTTTCTGGTGAGAAGTCTGGTGTAATTCTGATAGGTCTGCCTTTATATGTTGCTTGACATTATTCCCTTACTGCTTTTAATATTCTTTCCTTGTTTAGTACATTTGGTGTTTTGATTATTATGTGCTGGGAGGATTTTTTGGTGTGGTCCAGTCTGTTTGGAGTTCTGTAGGCTTCTTGTATGTTCATGGGCATCTCTTTCTTTAGGTTAGGGAAGTTTTCTTCCATAATTTTGTTGAAGATGTTTACTGGCCTTTTAAGATGTAAATCCTTGCTCTCTTCTATACCTATAATCCTAAGGTTTTGTCTTTTCATTGTGTCCTGGATTTCCTGGATGTTTTGGGTTACAAGCTTTTTGCATTTTGCATTTTCTTTGACTGTTGAGTCAATGTTTTCTATGGAATCTTCAGCATCCTAGATTCTTTCTTCTATCTCTTGTATTCTATTGTTGATGCTGGCATCTATAACTCCTGAATTCTTTCCAAGGTTTTCTATCTCCAGAGACGTCTCACTTTGTGATTTCTTTATAGTTTCTACTTCCATTTTTAGATCTTGGATAGTTTTGTTCAGTTCCTTCTCTTGTTTGTTTGTGTTTTCCTGAAATTCTTTAAGGGATTTTTGTGTTTCCTCTTTAAGGGTTTCTACCTGTTGACCCATGTTCTCCTGTGTTTCTTTTAGAGATTTTTGTGATTCCTCTTTAAGGGCTTCTGCATGTTGACACACGTTCTCCCATAATTCCCTATGGGATTTTTGTGTTGCCTCTTTAAGGGTTTCTACCTGTTGACCCATGTTCTCCCATATTTCTTTAAGGGATTTTTGTATCTCCTCTTTAAGGGTTGACTCATGTTCTCATGTATTTCTTTAAGGGAGTTATTATGTCCTTCTTGAATTCCTCTAACAGCATCATGAGATGTGATTTTAAATCCAGCTCTTGCTTTTCTGATGTGATGGAGTATCCTGGATTTGCTGCTGTGGGAGATCTGGGTTCTGATGGTGCCATGTTGCCTTGGTTTCTGTTGGTAATGATCTTGCATTTTCCTTTAGCCATCTAGTTATCTCCAGTATTAACTGGTCTTGCTGTCTCTGACTATGACTTCTCTGTCCTGCAGGCCTGTGTATTTGTACCCCTGGGATTCCCTTTCTCTCAAATGCCCTGCATACAGCTGTTTTTCCAGGAAGTATCAGGAGATGAGGTTTTCTTGTGGCTGACTTGGCAAGGGTTGAATGTCCTACAAGCTGTTGGTTCTCGAATGCCCCGCTGCTGCTGGATCTCAGGAAATGTGGCCTTCACCCATGGCAGACCTGGCAGAGGCCTACCTCATCGGAATGAACAGGACAGGCAGTGGCAGTGGAGGGAGGAGTGGAAGGGATGGAAGGGGAGTGGTGATCCAGAGGGAAGCTGCGCTTGGTGTTTGCTGGGTATTGAGTCCCCACCAGTGGCTCTGGGCATCCAGAGATCGGGGGTGTTTCTTACCAAATGCCCTGCTGCTGCTGGATCTCTAGAAAGTACCAGGAAATGGGACCTCCCCCCATGGCAGACCTGGCACAGGTCTACCACTTGGGAATGAACGGGAGAATAGTAATAATTTAAGTGGATGCCAGCAGACACTATAAATAAAGTTTTTAATTAGTGAAAGAAAATAACAATAGCTTTGTTTCTGATTTAGGAATGAAAGGAAGCTAAAGATGTTTACTGTCAGAAAGATTGAGACAGTTTTCTTGGGTTCTTGCTGAAGGATTGCTAACTTTACACAATGGAACATTGATACTAGAAGAATGCAAACAAAACTCAAGAAGCAATGACAAAACCTACTATTATTCTGATAAAGAAACATCACAAAAATTGACTCCTGATGACACACTGCTACACCCATAAATCAGCACATTAACTAAGCCTCATAAGAGAACCCCGTTCTTTCAGTAGATAGTCACTAGCAGAGACCCATAACTGGATGATGGACATAGAGTGAAAGACTTTGGAGTACTCATCTTTAAATGGGATGTCTTTCTGAAACTCCTTTTGTCAAAGCTCAGGGATCTATATGAAAGAAGAGGCAAAAAGATTGAGGTAACTCCTTAAGAGAGAAAAGTGACTCCAAGGAAACTGTGTCTTTCAGATACAAGAGGCCTGACATACACATGAACTCATAGAGACTGTGGCAGCAGAACTAAGATCTGTACAGGTTCAAACCAGACAAACCAGTGATGCAAAGGCTAAATGGACACGAAGTCCCCCTTCTAGTCAAGAAGTTATTAGGAAAGACAAAATTAGTTTTCTTCAGGGTTTATCACTGGATATATCAGGCATGTAAGCATGTTCCCATGCCCAGGAGTAGTTGGCCAACACAAAACAGACTCTGTGTGTGGGGTTGGGGTAGGAGAAATATTAGTGTGAGCTTTTTAAAAAGATTTACTTATTTATTTTATGTGTATGAGTACACTGCCTCTATCTTCAGACACACCAGAAGAAGGCATCAGATCTCATTACAGATGGTTGTTATCCATCATATGATTTCTGGGAATTAAACCTCTGAAATAGCAGCCAGTGTTCTTAATCACTGAGCCATCTCTCCAGCTTTTTGTGAGGTTTTAATTTTATTTATATATTTATTGTTTATTTGTTAAGATCTTGGTGTTTTTGTTTTGTTTTGTTTCTGACAGAGAGAGAGAGAAGGGGGAAGGGAGAGAGACAGAGAGAGAGAGAGAGAGAGAGAGAGAGAGAGACAGAGAGAGACAGAGACAGAGACACAGAGACAGGGAGAGAGAAAGAGAGAGGTGAACATATATTTAGATGGGGGAGGATCTGTGAGGAGTTGAGGGTAAACATGACCAAATGAGCAAAATATATTATATTAATTATTTTAAGTTAAGGGGAAAATGTAGCTAATGTTGATTTTATGGAGGATAGTGGTAAAGTTATAGACAACATTGATATTCTGTGATTGTGGTATTAATAAAGCCTCCTAAGCTTATTCATAGCTCAGAAGAATGAGAACAGTAAAAATGAAATGATCAAAGTATCCTATTCAAGTATGAAAAGGTGGCAATGAAACCCATTATATTGTATAATTACTATACACTAATAAAAAGGCAGCTGAACCAGTAGAAACAAAAAAGGAATGAACTATCTTGTAAGGTTAATCAATCAGGTGGTAAAAAAAGAACAAAAATAATAGCAGCTGAAGGTTGATAACTAGATCATTCAAGCCAAGTCAGAAAAATGCTAACACTTAGCTGTTAATGTTAGGCATAAAGTGTTGTGGATGGGTCTGGTGCTGTTCTTATGAATCAATCCTCTAATGAGTAGAGGAGCCAATCACTGGGCAAATAGGAAGGACTTCTGGGTTGGACGGAAGGAGAGAGGAAGCAGGAGAGAGTTACATCCGTTTTGGAACTGGGACAACAGAGGTGTAAGATGTAGCTGCTAGTTTCCTAGCATCATGGGGGATACACAAGGATCTGCCACCAGAGGGATCAGCTTTTAATAAGGCTTACAAGATTAGGTTTTAGTTGTACCCAGAGATTGAGTTACCATTGTTTCTAAACTAAGTTTGTGTTGCATTTTCCTTCATGAGGTGGTTTATCTTGGTTCAAGAGAGAGAGGTATGGCAGCAAAGCGAGGGATTGCCAGATGTGCGCCACAAAGGCCATGGGGGATTTGAAGCACGGGGTTGGCATGGTAACCTGTCACTGGGAACCTAGTAAGCTAGGTGGAGATGTTTTGGGAGCTCCAGGCCAGTGAATCTCCTGGGAGCTCCTGGCCAGTGAATCTCCAGGAATCTCAATGCAAGGCGGGCCAGGCTGCTGGGGCCCAGAATTAGAGGCACAAGCACCGGAATGCATGGGTTCTTCTTTTTTAATGTTTCTCGCAACAGAAAGCATCCGCCGAAGGTCAGTATGTTGTAGGTATTCTCAACTTGTAACAATGTTAAGAGGTAAACATACAAAACTAAATCTGTCTCCATCAAAGGATTGTTCTGTTAGTTGATCTGTATGTTGATGGCATTATTAGGAAAATGGTGGAAACTTAGGGGATGGGCTTTGATGGGGTCAATAGGTCCTCAGGGCCATGACCTTGAATAGCATCTTGCTGGCCTCCTCCTGACTCTGTCTCTCTGTCTCCCAGCTACTGTGAACTCAGCATTTTCACCCCATTGTGCCTTCCACACCAGTGTTAAATCTCACCACCGCCTACTAGCAATGGAATCGGCTGAGTGTGGACTGAAACGTTCAATCCCTGAATCAAAATAAATCCATCTTTCTTTAATATGTTTATCTCATATATTTGTTACAGTGAGAAAATTCTAAGTAAGATATATGTATATATTATGTTATTTTGTTTCATTTCCAGTATAAGGGATTAAATAAAAGAGCTGTGTGTGTTCTGGGTATTCTACCTCTAAGCAATGTCTCTAGCACTAAATCCAACTATTAAAATTGGAATTTCTGCAAGCCGGTTAAAGCCCAAAATCCAATTTAAAAGTTGTTTACAACATACAAAGGTGAATATTTGTATATAATACATATAATACATATTATATAATTTAAAATGAAAATAATAATTCTGGCCAATCTGGGCAAATATTTAAAAGCAGGTAGTATAGCAAATACATATAAGAGAAAATGCAGTTTACTGTAATGTACAAGTAGGGATATGAGCACCATCATAAAACTTACTGATTAGAAATAATTGTGAGCTGAAATGAACTTAAGATATAAACAATTAACAATGATTTTGTTAAATAAACAAATTATTATCCAAATAGGAATTGCTAATACATTTGTCAGAAATTATTAAGTTAATCACACAAAATATTTTGAAATGATATGCAAGATTTCAATAATTGTTAATTAAACTGATTTGACAAATGTACATACAGCAATTGACTCAACAAGCATACACCTCTGGTCTTTTAAAACACAAATTCAAGGGTGGTATGGGAGTCTGTACACACAGATTTTGGAGAGTGACCAAGTCCAGTTCCCTATAGTGCAACTTACTAGTTGTGTTATTTTACCGTATTACATCTCAGCACTGTAAATTACAAGTAGTTACTTTTGAATTACAAGTAGTAATATTACCATGGGACTTTGTGATTTCTAACAAATTAGAATATGTACACTATTTAGAAAAGTACTTAATGCCAATAAATGTATGACAATAAGAGATGATATAATTAACATACAGTGTATAAATTAAGTCACACAATGTTCTATGAAGTAAATTCAATAAAATCAGACACCAACTCTAGGAAATATCCCCCATTCTTCAAAGTAGCTGGATATTGGGAAGTAGACCTTAATAATTCATAATTTAATGAAGAAAGTAAAATATACATCATACAATATTCATAACTGAATCAGCAAGCATAAAACATATAAAACCTCACAGAGCATCTTAATTGCTTAAAATAGTAGTTTATAATTATGAATGTACTTATTAGAAAATAATCATTTAACTTTTCACATTCTATGATTCCTAATTTTCCCTTCACACCACTCTTATTTTCTCCATATACCTTGGAATTCTCCTGCCAATGACTTGACTGATTTCATGCTTTCTTTAGGTACTTCAATTTAAACACATATAACTAAGGATTCAAAACACATGTAACTAAGGATTCACATATGATAGAGAAATATGATATTTCTGAACTCACACAGAAGGATTAAAATATATACATATTTTGAGTGAGTTTATGTGGAGTTACCCTATAAGGAGATTGCCTCTCCTTGATACTATAGGTATTAAATAAAAAAAATGAAAGATGAACACTCCTCCATTGTTGGTGGGATTGCAAGCTGACACAACCACTCTGTAAATCAGTCTGGCTATTCCTCAGAAAATTGGACATAGTATTAGCTGTGGACACAGCTATACCACTCCTGGGTATATACCAAAAAGATTCTTCAACATATAACAAGGACACATGCTCTTCTATGTTCATAGAAGTCTTATTTATAATAACCAGAAGGTGGAAAGAACCCAGATATCCTTCAACAGAGGAATGGATACAGAAAATGTGGTACATTTACACAATGGAGTACTACTCAGCTATTAAAAATGATGAATTCATGAAATTCTTAAGCAAATGAATGAAACTAGAAAATATCATCCTGAGTGAGGTAACCCAATCACAGAAGAACACACATGGTATGCATTCACTGATAAGTGAATATTAGACCCAAAGCTCTGAATACCCAAGATACAATCCACAGACCACATGAAATTCAAGAAGGAAGACCAAAGAGTGGGTGCTGAGAGGGGGAGAAACTGGGAAAGGTGATAACATTTGAGATGTAAATAAAGAAAATATCCAATAAAAAAGAATAAGTCCATTGCCAGATTTGATGTTTTGACTCTATTCTAAAGACAACACATAGTTTAATAATTAAAAGATGGAGAAACAAGGCTGGGAGATATGGGCGTGACTTGTGAGCTTCATCCCTACTAGCAAGTTTTCATAGTGCTGAAAAGTTATGTTTAGGATAGAGATAGAGAAGTCATACATAATTTTACCTAGCTTGGCAAGGTATGTCTACTGGTGCAGCAGTGGCATGGATATTCCTGAGGTAACTAATAATATTCTGATTAAGTTTAAATCACACTTCATAAGACAGAATTCAGACCACTACCATTAACTGGGCCAAATACCCATGGCTGTCTAGGTCATAAGTCTTAGAGAAGAAGTGCTAATACTATTTATTATTCCAGTAAATGGAGATAATATTAAACTTCACCATTATCTTTATATCTATAGAATAGCAAATCTCTTAACCCTTGTCAGAAAAGCTCCTTTTATCTTTTCAGTAGATGACAATGAGCACAGAGACCCACAACTTGTCAAATGCAGAGCCTAAGAGACGTTGGCATGCTCATATCTAAATGAGACATCTGCATTATATTTTCTCTTTCCAAAGGCCAGGAATCAGCATGGATCAGGCTGCGGAAGGATTGTGTGAGTCAGAAGAGGTAGACATTTACAGTGAAAGGATTTGGTGTACACAACAGGGCTATCATATTCATGAATTCATAGCATTTGGGATTTTGAGACCTTCACAAGTCTGTTATAGCCCCTTATACTGATAGATGGAGGAGAGGTTCAGTCCCACCCCAAGCTGGAAAGCTTCTCATGGAAGGATATGTGAAACTACCCAAACCCCAGTACATGGTCCTAAACCCATGCACATGGAGACATAACTAAGTGGATTCACTGTGTTAAAACACAGCATATGATGTTGGGAGAGAAAATTAGGGGAGGGGATAGGGAGAAAATGGAGGAGAGGGAACAAGGTGTACAGTTGATCAATACATATTATATACTTATATGGAAATCTTAAACACTAAAAATGAAACAAAGGAGGAAAATGAAACAAGTCATTTGAAGATTGATGTATGAGGGTGCAATATAGCAGGTATGGAATGGACAGAAAGGCACCCACAAAGAAGGTGGGAGGAGAAAATCACAGGAAAGGAGTAAGGTAGAAACAGCAATAAAAGGAGAGAAAACAGTAGGAAGAAAATACAGGGAATGCTGCCAAGGTGCCAGTGGACAACCTCACATTCATGCGCACGCTGACAGTGTAGAGTGGGTTTAAAAAGAGAGTACATAAAGGTAGGACAGAAAATTGGTGGTGAGGGATTTGGGAGAAATTAAAGGAAAGAGGGTAGGAGTAACTTGATCATAGTATATATTGTGTGTGTATGAAACTCCCAATAAATTAGAAAATATATTTTTGGGAGGAAAGTCAAAGAATATAAGTCCACAGCCAGGTTTATCAATGAATAAAAGTATGTATTAATCTCTATAAGAAATAAAATATATAAATAAATGAGACCAGTGAAGAGTTTTAAAATCTTCAGAGAATAATTGGACAAGATATTCAGGAATCTTAAGTAAGTGAATGAGTTTCTAAATATAAGTTTTAATAAGAACATATGTAATATTGAATTGATATTAACAATGCTGTTCTGTTTCTCAGATACATGCTGTGAGTTGGTTTTTATTGTAGGTGTGTCCTAGGCCAATGAAATAAGAAAACATGAAAGATTAATAAATAATATAATTATTGATTGTAAAAGACAAGTGATTGAATATAATACTAAGAAGCATCTGCTGACAAGTTTTACTGCCATAGTTTTTCTGTATATAAGCATTATTTAAGAATATTTTATATTAATTGTAATAAGCATCAGATATGCTATTATCCTTAAAAATAGAAGGAGTAATAATAAAATAAGATATCTAATTGTTACCTAATTTTATGCCTCTGTTACACAACCTATTAGATTTAAATCATATGGGAAGTCAAATTAATAAATAGGTGGTATAAAAATCAATGAGAATGTAAATCATTGATGGTATTTAATTAATTGGCTAAGTAGAATAATGGATGTATATCAAACATTTAAAAAAAATTCTAAACACTTTAAAGTAAGTACATGTTCAGAAAATTCTCACCTGTGCCCATATGTTCAAGGTTCTTCCCTAGTTTTCTTTCTATTAGTTTCAGTGTGTCTGGTTTTATGTGGAGGTCCTTGATCCACTTGGAATTGAGCTTAGTGCAAGGAGATAAGAATGGATCAATTTGCATTCTTCTGCATGTTGACCTCCAGTTGAACCAGCACCATTTGTTGAAAAGGCTATCTATTTCCACTGGATGCTTTTAGCTCCTTTGTCAGAGATCAAGTGACCATAGGGGTGTGGATTCATTTCTGGGTCTTCAATTCTGTTCCATTGATCTACATGCCTGTCACTGTACCAATACCATGCAGTTTTTAACACTATTGCTCTGTAGTACAGCTTGAGGTCCAGGATACTGATTCCCCCAGAAGTTCTTTTACTCTTGAGAATAGTTTTAGCTATCCTGGGTTTCTGTTATTCCAGATGAATTTTTGAATTGCTCTTTCTAACTCTATGAAGAATTGCATTGGGATTTTGATGGGGATTGCATTGAATCTGTATATTGCTTTTGGCAAGATGGTCATTTTTTACTATACTAATCCTGCCAATCTATGAGCATGGCAGATTTTTCCATCTTCTGAGGTCTTCTTCAATTTCTTTCTTCAGAGACTTGAAGTTCTTGTCATACAGATCTTTCACTTGTTTGGTTAGAGTAACACTAAGATACTTTATATTGTTTGTGGCTATTGTGAAGGGTATCATTTCTCTTATTTCTTTCTCAACCTGCTTATCCTTTGAGTATAGGAAGGCTACTGACTTGCTTGAGTTGATTTTATATCCGACCACTTTGCTGAAGTTGTTTATCAGCTGTAGGAGTTCTCTGGTGGAGTTCTTTGGGTCGCTTAAGTATACTATCATATTGTCTGCAAATAGTGATAGTTTGACTTCTTCCTTTCCAATTTGTATCCCTTTGACCTCCTTTTGTTGTCTAATTGTTCTAGCTAGAACTTCAAGTCCTATATTGAAAAGATATGGAGAGAGAGGGCAGCCTTGTCTAGTCCCTGATTTTAGTGGGATTGCTTCAAGTTTCTCTCCATTTAGATTGATGTTGGCTAGCGGTTTGCTGTAAATTGCTTTTACTATGTTTAGATATGGGCCTCAAATTCCTGATCTTTCCAAGACTTTTAACATGAAAGGATGCTGAATTTTTTCAATTGCTTTCTCAGCATCTAATGAGATGACCATGTGGTTTTTTTCTTTGAGATTGTTTATGTAGTGGATACAATAGCTTATGCTCTAAGATCAAGAATTGACAAATGGGACCTCATAAAATTACAAAGTTTCTGTAAGGCAAAGGACACTGTCAAAAGGACAAAGCAGCAACCAACAACTGGGAAATGATCTTTACCAACCCTACATCTGACAGAGGGCTAATATCCAATATATACAAAGAACTCAAGAAGTTAAACTCCAGAGAGCCAAGTAACCCTGTTAAAAAATGGGGTACAGAGCTAAACAAAGAGTTCTCACCTGAAGAATATCTAATGGCTGAGAAGCCCCTAAAGAGATGTTCAATATCCTTAGTTATTAGGGAAATGCAAATCAGAACAACTCTGAGATTCCATCTCACACCAGTCAGAATGGCTAAGATCAAAAACACAGGAGACAGCAGTTGTTGGGGGTTGAATGGGGAACAGAGGGAGGGAAGGGTCTTATGGGACTTTCGGGGAGGGAGGATACGGGAAAGGGGAAATCATTTGGAATGTAAAAAAAAATTAGAAAATAAAAAAATAAATAAAGTAAGTAAATGAAAAATATTTTAAATTATATGAAATGTAGAGGAGCATATACAGATATATTCTACCTCATAGTAGCAAGTTATTTCTTTATATGTTTATCAAAGGGAAGGAAATGTGTTTGCCTAGCATAGGATGTGGAGAAAGAGGAACATTCCTCCACTGCTGGTGGGATTGCAAGCTGGTACAACCACTCTGGAAAGCAGTCTGGCAGTTCCTCAGAAAACTGGGCATGACATTCGCGGAGGATCCTGCTATACCACTCCTGGGCATATACCCAGAGGCTTCCCCTGCATGCAATAAGGACAATGCTCCACTATGTTCATAGCAGCCTTATTTATAATAGCCAGAAGCTGGAAAGAACCCAGATGTCCCTCAATGGAGGAATGGATTCAGAAGATGTGGTATATTTACACAATGGAATACTACTCTGCATTTAAAAACAATGAATTCACGAAATTCCTAGGCAAATGGTCAGAACTGGAAAATATCACCCTTAGTGAGGTAACCCAATCACAAAAGAACACACATAGTATGCAGTCACTGATAAGTGAATATTAGACTCAAAGCTCTGAATACCCTAGACACAATTCGCATATCAATAGATTTCCAAGAAGATGGAAGGAGAGACCCCTGGTCCTGGGAAGACTGGATGTATGGGAATGCTAGGACAGAGAAGCGAGAGGGGGTTGAATGGGGAACAGAGGGAGGGAAGGGGTTTATGGAACTCTCGGGGGGGAGGATATGAGAAAGGAGAAATCATTTGGAACGTAAATAAAAAAACTTAGAAAATAAAAAAAATAAATAAAGTAAGTAAATGAAAAATATTTTAAATTATAAGAAATGTAGAGGAGCATATACAGATATATTCTGCCTCATTGTAGAACGTTGTTTCTTTATATGTATATCAAAGGGAAGGAAATGTGTTTGCCTAGCATATAAACAAATATATAAATAAGTAATATGCCAGAAGAGAAATTGAGATGATCGCTTAATTTGACTACACCAAAACTACTTAAAATTTCAGTATAGCAAAAAAAGTCAAACAAAAACAAAAAGTTCAGACCAAAAAGTGTTATGTCTTTCCTAGGAACTGTATACAACAAACAAATCAAATGACTAGGTTCCAGGCTATATAAATAGCTTCAACAAAGTGGTGGGAAATGGCAACTCACTGAATAGAATTGAAAATCATCGGTAAGAACAGAGCATCTATAAATGTGGCCACCAATATTTGTGCCAGAATTGTAAAATGCAACAAATCAGCAAACCATTAGGGCTATATCATTTTATATTTATCACTGAGGAACAATGAAAAACATTATGCACTAATACCAAATACATGTAGGTTTGTAGGAAACTGAAGAAATTTTGTTTCTGGGAGAATAAATTGCCAAATCACATTACAGGTCATTTTAACAAGTCCAGACATGCTTGAAATTTGCATTTTAGGCTAGTAATTGCACTGTTAGCATGCACTATAGGGAGATCCCTTTTCTATGCCTTGGATTTTTGTTGGTTTTAGTATTGAAAGCTTGGTCATAATATAAATAGCCATTTATAGTGAAAAGGAAAAATGTATTGTGAACATGAATTTAAAATAAATGAACTAGATCTTCACGTAGCAATATTAAATTTTGAAAGAATAATGGTTACAAAACATGAACATTTGATATGATAAATTATTCATGGATAGATACATATGTGGCCAAATATTGTAGGGAAGTATGTACAGCAACTTCAGTGTGACAGTTACATCTGGAGACATAGGAACAGAAAGGATAGTATTAATTCTTCGTTAGGTGTATGTGGGTATTTTATGTAACTCTCTTTCTGTATTATTATGTAATATAAAGCTTAGCATAGTTCTGGCCCACATGTATCTTTAGAACGCCTAATCTTCAGCGGCATAACATGTCTGATCATGGCTGACAACCATATAAGAAAATCACCAGAGAGATTTGTTATCATTGTTCCAGAAGCAAAGCATGCATCAGCCTGCACACAACATTCAACACATTCTTCATTCTCCCATATATATGGAAGCCTTCTCAGTTATATACTAATGAACAGGTCAGGATTCCACTCCCCCTTTCTCTCTTCCCAATATCTCCAAACTAGATATGCAATTTAGCCAGTAAATGTATTATGTAGAATATTTGAACCCAGTTGCTTAGAAGCTCTAAGTAAATTTGCTGCTGTTTAAGAGAGATGAAGTTTCTATGTACAAACTGAACATAATTTTTAGCATATTTAAATTAGACTTTGATCATTCTTTTATTGTAAATGTATGTTTTAAAATCATTTACATTAGTAATTATTTCTTCAAAATTTTTAATTTCACAAATATGTTTATATTTTAATTTTAGTTAATAACTTTTAAATAATATTCTTACTAAACTATATTTCTTCAAAAGCATATACCTTTACACACACACACACACACACACACACACACACACACACACACACACACACACAGGTATGTATGTATTTTACAATAGTATTTCCAAATCTGTTCACTGCTTTCACAGTCCGTTTTTTATTAAGGTTCTTGGGCTAAGACAGTGTTTCTCAGCCTGTGGTTCGTGACCCCTTTGTGGTCAAACAGTCATTTCACAGGGTCACCTGAGACCATCAGAAAACACAGATATTTACATGATTCACAATTGTAACAAAATTACAGTTAAGAAGCAGGAACAAACATAGTTTTATGGTTGGGGTCACCACAACATAAGGAACTGTACTAAATGGTTGCAGCACTAGGGAGGTTGAGAACCACTGGTTAAAGAGTTAGTGGTAAGGAAGCGATGGTAGCTTAGATGAAGTAAGTAAAGTTGACTGACAGAAAATGAACACAGTGCATAGAGTCACAAAATACATGAAGTGTCAATTGATTACATAAAAGAATTAACACATGATTAAAAGCTCTATATAGAGTGTGGATTTATAATCTGGAGATAATCAACTTTGGACTTCTTCTGAGCAACTTATATTTCAGGTCTGCAAAATGTGGCTCATACACTACTTTAACAGTTAGTTGTGAGAATTTAATTTTATGACGAATAAATATGAGAAATATTGAAATCAGTTGTATTATGCTCAACACATTTGAGTTTTAATAAAGGCTATTCTTTTCACTCCTCCCCCTACTTTTCATATTCTTAATCTTCATGCTATAAGGGAAATGAAAAAGGTCTAATTACTTTGAGGAAGTATTACTCCTAGAGGTGGATGGGTCTGATGCATATATGTAGAAGTGATACTGCTTAGACAATATTTTGCAAACTCAGTATTGAGCTCTCCCAGAAGGTACTATTGGCTAGAGATGAAGATATGACCTTTGTAGATAGAACATCTTACTTGATGAGTTTAGCTCAGAAGGAAAACACAAAAATCACTTAGCAAATACAAGTGTTTGTTGGGCAAGACTTGTAGGGTCTCTCTGCCTTGCCTGCTCTTTTGAGATGAACTGCTTTAGAACATATTAATATAGAAATAGAAATGTCCCAGTTTTAGGAAGTGAAGTTGATGCCAAAAGATGACTCATTGGTCTAGTGAGAGTTGAGGACAAAGCCATTTCTTCTATCACAGGGTTAGCAATCCAATGACTTTTCTTATTTGGGTAATTCAGTGGAAAATGGTTGCTTATTCATACAGCTTCCACCTCTATGTTCAGATTTACAGACAATTCCAAAATTTGGTCCAAAGGATTTTATTTTATATATAAACTTAAGACAAACTTCTCTAGGCGCCAATAAAAGTAAAAGTACCATCTTGTGCAGTTGTAGGAAACAAAATTTTCCCAATTATTTGTGTTTCCCACTTATCTTTTCCAGAATAGGCATCATTTCTCCTTGATTAATAATCATGCCAGGTTTCAGGATCCTTTGAGCAAAAACCTTCCTACTCACAAAAACTTTTATTTTGCTTTTGCTACCCAATAAATATACCATGCAATTACACAAAACATCCTTATCATTAAGACTTTTGATTCATGCGTCTAGACACAGAGAACTTTCTTAAAGGATTAGAAGAGTTGTATGTGCATTTTCCAAATACTTCAGAACAAGGAAAATTTCACCCACTGAGATCAGTCTACAGGCAGAGTGAAAGAATGCATGTTTTTTATGGTAGATGGCATGTCTCCTTTAGCTTATATTTATCTATTGTTGTTTTGAAATTTTTGTTCATTGAAAATGATTTTTCTCATACAATTTATCTTGATCACAGTTTCTGCTCCCTTTATTTCTCCAAGTTCCCCTTTTTCTGCCCTTTTCCCCTCCCCTCTAGATCCACTCCTTTTATATCTCTCATTAGGAAAGAACAGGATTCTTGGAGAAAAGAACCAAACATAAAATATACTAAGATAAAACCAAAACCATCACATCAAAAATGGTAAAGGCAACACAAGAGAAGGAAAATAGCCACAAGAGTAAGCACAGAATCCCTCTTGTTTTTAAACTCAGGATTCCCATAAAAGTACTATGATGAAAGGTGTAATACATATTAACAAGACCCGGTGCAGAGCCATGTAGGATCTGATATTGCTGCTTCCATTGCTATGAGTTTGTACGAGCCTTGCTTAATTTATTCAGAGGGCTCTGTTCTTCTGGTGCCCTTCATCCCCTTTGAATCTTTCTATAATCTTTCCACCTCCTCTTCTGAGGGATACCCTGAGCTATGGAGAAAGGGATGTGGGATTTCATGTGGACACCCTATTTAGTATTAAGTGTTCTATGTTCTCTCTCTCTCTGTTTCTCTCTCTCTCTCTCTCTCTCTCTCTCTCTCTCTCTCTCTCTCTCTCTCTCTCTCTCTCTCCCCTCCATAATGTCTGGCTGAGGGTCTTTGTATTTGTTCCCATTTGCTGCAAGAGGAAGGCTCTCTGATGATGACTGAACAAAGTACCAATCTACAAGTATAGCAGCTTATCATTATGAGCCATTCATTTCATTGCTGCATTTTTTTAAACCAGTAGTATTTAGTTTTACCCTAGGTCTCTGAGTTATCTAGTCTCCAGTTCTTGATTTCTCAAACAGTGTTGGGTATGGATTCCATCTTGTGGAGTGGCCCTTAAAAAAATTAGGTCTTGGTCCACTACTCTCATTAAGTTCTGTGCCACCATTGCCCTAGCATATCTTATAGGCAGGACACATTGCAGATCAAAGATTTACATTTCTCTTTTGGTAGCCTGCATAGTATCTTCCCACACAAAAGACACTAGAGTGTAGAGGTGAAGTCTTCATGTAGGCACCAGCTCAACATCTCCATGTTCAATGAGTTGTGTAAGGTGCAGTCCTTGGCAATGGGGCTATGCAGTTGGTTTGTGAGAAAAAAAACCAATCCATTGTTTTACCAAAAACATGGGTTATTGGTAACCCAATTGGGACCTTCTTGGCCAACAACTCAATTGAATGTAAGTGATTCCTCATACTGGAAGACTTGTTTAGTGACAAAAGATCACCAGTTAGGATGTCATCACCCCCATTATTAGGAGACTTCATTGGGGTTAGCTTCATAAATTTTGGCTATTTTTCACAGCACTAGGATTTTTATACCATCCACCAAATGCCCCTGAATTCTAGCTGTCTTTTTCAATATTCTCTATCAACCAAATGCCCCCACCCAACCTGATTCTCTGATCCTAGACCCACCCTGCCTTCAGTTCATCCATAAAATCCATTCTATCAATTTCATCTTCTAGGAAGATCCATGGTTTCCCCTAATCCCTTCCTCTATCTAACTTTTCTGAGTCTATGAATTGCAAGTTGAGTATCATTTATTTAGTCACTAATACACACATGTATATATATATGAATACATATTTATCTTTCTGGGCCTGGGTTACCAGACTCGGGATGATTTTTTTTCTTGTTCCTCTGATCTGCCTGAAAAATAATCATGGTGCTATTTTTTTAAGAGTTGTGTAATACCACATAGGGAAATTTACCACATATATTTTTTTCTGTTGAGGGACATCTTATGGTTCTTGCTAATACTTTAAGTACTTTATTTAATAGGTGTCGAGAAAGTGAACAACCTTGTCTTGTTCCTTATTTTAGTGGAATTCTAGGTGTGGGCTTGCACAGGCTGTTTGCATGCTGTTCTAAATACTGTGATCTCATTTTGTCAGAAGATACTATTTCCTTGTAGTCATTCTGCTGGCTATGACTTGTATGTGTTTCAAACCACACTTCTACAATGATTCCTTAGCATTGAGAGGAAGAGTGCACTGTATATGTTCCATTGAGGACTGAGCATTCTGCAGTTTCTTATTCTCTGCACTTTTTCCAGTTGTGGCAGCTTGCCTAATAAGGGAACGGAGATGCATTGATGCATGAATACAGTAATACTTTATCCATTTAGGAGAATAAAATTGGTAGGTTCTCCCTATAGCCTACAACCTTCCTAGACATAGGTTCTTGGCCAAATAATAATGGTAGGCATGGGTCTCATTCTAAAGAAGCAGATTTAAGTCCAATAAGGAAGTGTTTGATTACTTCCATGATATTTGTGCCACTATTACATCAGTAGCATAAAGTCCCTGTCTAGTCTTAGTGCAGGTCACAATGGTCACAGCTGGGTGAGACTGTTAATTACTTTTCTCCACTGGTAGCATGCTTAGTACCTCCAGCATTATGGAAGCTAGCCAGTAGAGATGCACTTTTATCTACTTTGCTATTTCCAGATGAATGATAAACAACAGTATCAAACTTGGTATTTTTCTTTTTTTAAAAAAAGATTTATTTTATTTATATGAGTACACTGTAGTTTTCTTCAGACACACCAAAAGAGGGCTTCAGATCTCATTACAGGTGGTTGTGAGGCACAATGTGGTTGCTGGGAATTGAACTCAGGACCTTTGGAAGAGCAGTCAGTGCTCTTAACTGCTGAGCCATCTCTCCAGCCAGGTATTTTTTCTTAATCTATTCAAAACAGTTCAAACTTTCATCATATATTTGTTATCCAAATCAAATTCTGGTATCAAATGAGATTTGATATTTGATATTCCAAGATTTATCCATACTATGGAAATAGAAAGCATAAATAGATTTGGTGTCTGATTAGACTCTAAACTCAGTTGTCCAGCGAAGATATCACTAAATTCATTGCTGAGGATACCCAACACAAAATTGGGGAAAATACAAATAAATGCTAATGAAAGACAAATAAAAATAGTACTTTTTCCTCTGTAAGTTTTGATCACTCAAGCTCAAGATCATATTTCAACTGCGTGTACTCAGATTCTTCAGTATAAATTAGTGGCAATGTTATTTTTGTTGTTTTTTTACATATACAGTCATTCCCTACAGATATCATTGTGACAGGACATTTATAGAATGCTAATAAAAGATGCACTGGCTGGAAATATTTTAACATTTATTTATAAAAGTAATTACTCAAATCAGTAAGGTCTATAGCTGAACTTCTGAATATAAGGATTATCTTTCATTAATTAATTTTAGTTCAAAAAATAGTACCAAATGAGCAAGCAAAAAAAAAAACAAAAAACAAACAAACAAAAAACAAAACAAAACAACAACAAAAAAAGAAAAACTCCAAGAGATTATACTTGTTTAAAAAAAATCTGGTTTTTAGCAATATTTCTTTGCAAAAAATAGTCTTGTGAAGATTCATTTTCTTTGGTCAAACATACTTTATGATTAGAATTTTTAAATTTAATATCTGTTTGTTAGACACCATCATGTTGCTGTATTAGTCAGGGTTCTCTAGAGTCACAGAACATATGGGTAGTCTCTATATAGTTAGGGAATTTGTCGATGACTTACAGCTTGTAGTCCAACTCCTTTACAATAGTCAGCAGTACTTGTGGATGGAAGTCCAAGGAACTAGCAGTTGCTTAGTCCCACGAGGCAGCTGTGGATGGAAGTTCTAGGATCTAGCAGTTGCTCAGTCACATGAGGCAGGCCAGGAAAAGCCAGAGTGAATCTTCCTTCTTCCAATGTTCTTATATAGGTCTCCAGCAGAGGGTGTGGCCCAGATTAAAGGCGTGTGCCACCGCACCTTTAATCCCAGATGACCTTGAACTCAGAGATCTCCTAATCTTAATCTTCTGGAATTCATAGTCACTATGCATCAAGATCTCCAGGTCAGAAACTTGTATCTCTGAGCCTCCAGATTAGGATTATAGGTGAGCCTTCCAATTCTTGATTAGTTCATTCCAGATTTAGTCAAGTTGACAACCAGGAATAGCCACTACAGTTGCTAATGATTTTGAACACAAGATACAATGTGTGCTGGGCACACAACACTTCCAGACTAAGCCATATTTTTTTTCTTTTTTGATATTATAATTTAATTACCACATTTCTCTCTTTTCTTTCCTCCCTCTAAGTCCTCCCATATTATTCTTCCTTCCACTAGTTCAAATTCATTGCCTCTTTAAAAAAATAATTGCTACTGTAATCATATATTTTTATGCTTATATATTCTAAATATACACAAAGAATAAAGACAACCGAGGAAAGATGGGAATGAGAGAGATTGCTTTTCCCAGATTGTTATCACATGGTTGGTTTGGGAAGTTTTCAGAGGCCCTTATAGGATCCCACAGCTGATCTTTCCCCTGGTGGTTCATCAGAAAATGAGCCTCTAAAGCAGCAGTTCTCAACCTGTGGGTCGACCTCCCTTTGAGGGTCACATATCACATGTATTGCATATCAAATATTTATGATTCGTAACAGTAGAAAAATTATAGTTATGATGCAAGAAAAAAAGTAACTTTATGGTTGGGAGTCACTACAACCTGAGGAACTGTATTAAGTGGTCTCAGTATTAGGAAGCCTGAGAACCACTGTCTAGAGGTTTGGTGTTTAGTGCAATAACAGATGCCTGTTCAGTGGTTCCTCAGTGGTGGATTGAGAGATGTGTGTGAAGCAGAAAACACATGCATTGCATTTTGAAGATTTAGGGCAACAGTTGAAAGCATCTGATTAATTTTACATGGCTTCTTGAAATGATACTACTTCAGATATATTGGCTTACTTCAACTATGTTAAAAATTATTTTATGTTGTATTTTAGCATTTTAAAATATGGACACTGAAATAAAAACATGATAATTACTTGTCCCATTATAATTCTATTGAGCAGCTGGTCTATTATTTCAATGAAAAAATGATAACGAAGAACATTTATCCTAGCCCCTCACTGTTCTCGGAAGCAGAGGACTGGATGAGATCTCAAAGAATGAATATAAGAAAGAAAGGATATGAAAACACATCCTTTGGGAATGCTTTAATTAAAGATAAGAGTAGGAACCTGAGAGGCAGTGTTCATAGACCCATCTCTTCCATTTACTATCATGGTATTTTCTATTTATATAAATACTTTATGAGAGCAGAAATATATTGGAAATGATGAATGGAACAACATGCAGTTGCATCAAGTGAACACTTCATTCTGCTCTGCAATCATGTTCTACTTCTTGAGACCCCACTTACTTTCTTTCTCTTATCCATGTAGTTCTGTTTTCCCTCTAGCACTACTTTCTCCTGTCTTCAATCTAACAATCCAGCTTCCTGTTTCTTTCTCTGATATCTATCATAGCAAAGGAGATCCCTTCCCAGTCGTGCTCCAGACACATCTTTTGATTGGCATATACTCATACCCATCAAGATTTAACAAGTTCCTGCTTAGCAACTCATTTTACATATATACTCTAGTCTCATTCACAGAAGAACATAGGTCCACCAGTTTTTCTTTCAGCATCAGTACTTCCCTCTCTTGACTGGAGTGCTCCAATCAGTATAGAAAATTGCCCTTTCTCTAGTCTTTATTAAATGGTTCCTTGATCCCACTTTGCTCTCTAGTGATTGCTCTTTTTCTCTTCTTCCCTTCACATCAAAATATCTTGAAAGGGTTGCCTGCATGTGCTGCTTTCAATTTCTCTTCCTTATCCCCTCCTGAACCTCCATCAATCATAATTTTCACCATTTGCCACCCTTTAACAAGGTCACTAATAACTTTCAAGTTTCCAAATCATTTATTGGTCCTCACTTTACTTGACTTTTCAAAAGCACTTGATGCAGTTGATCTTCTTATTTGCCCTTGGCCTCCAGGATGCTCCATGTTCTTAATTTATATTCTTTGTCCTTGGCTCCCCTCTTCAGTACCTGACCGCTCTTTCCCAATCTTTACATCCTCCAGCATATAGAATTCACATCCGGCCATTCAGTCAGATATACCTGGAACATACTTGTCTGAAACAAGTTGGTTTTATTATTCACTGCAGCAGGAAGAACATATCACATGTATGGTAGGTATTTTAATAAGATGGTGTTTGAAATAATTATTATAGGTTTTGGTGTCTGATTGGATGTTTATGAATAGAGACTAAAACGTAGAAGGTCAATCTTGATTGACTACTGTTGAGCAATTAGGTGTTTCTTAGTAAGTAGTGTTTACAGGAAGATAAAGACTTGATCAAGTCTAAAGCTACAGTTTGTAAAGATGAAATAGTCATCAATTATTAGAAGGAGGATAGTTGGTCTTTGTTTGAACATTTGTGCCTGTGCTGAGACATGATTGTAGAATGGGCTCCTTAGTGTTTTGATCTATCATGGTAAGAGTGGTCTTGTGTGATATCAATGCTTACTGAAATTATTTATGGTTAATTGATCAGCACTAGGGTTACATGTGAGTGCCAAATTAGCCCACAAAGACTAATGCCTAGTAGATAGTATGAGGTTCCCATATGGTGCTAAAAGCTGATTTTTTTTTTTTAGGATCTCATCCGATCAGTCTTATAAATTCCATCAGTGTGTGACCTGTCTTAAGTTCATAACCCCAAATTTTAAGGTAATTGGTCAAAATGACAGTAGAAAAGGCTTTCCTTAGAGGACATTTGACCCTGATTATGTCTGTGTCTAGGATTCTGAGAATCGACTCCAAGTCCACTTACCCACTTTTGTTAGAGAATACCATTCTTCTCTTTTGTCATACCTCAGAAGCTTCCTTCTTTGGCTTTTATGTAATTATGTTTCCTTCTAGTATCCCATATTTGATACCTGAAAAATTGTGAAACATACTCAGTGTTGTCTACTTGTAGCCTCTACTGGGTTGTTCCTCTGATTCAAGTTACCATCACCCACACTCCTAGAATATGGAAAAGCACCTAACTGTTTTGCCCACATCTGTTTTGTTCCTACTTTAGCCAAATGTCAGCTTGGCATGTAGCACTATCCTTTTAGAGACATCATTCCACCCACTCACATAAAGTCTTTTAATAGCTTCCTGTGTTTGGTTTCCATCTGATAGTAAAATCTAACATCTTCTCAGACAAGTTTAGCCTGAAACATTGACTTCCACCATTCCCGCACTACTTCAGTTACAGTGGCCTCCTTGATAACCTTTGAACACCTAAAATGTTATTTCTCCAGGTACCTCCTTGCATTATTTTCTGCTTTTCTTAGGTTTCTACCCCAATGTCAGGTGAGCATCCTAACTTTATCTCTGAAATTACAACCTCCCACACTAACATGGTCTCACCACATTTCTTACTTATTTTGTTCTTCAGAACCGTCAGGAACTCTATTCTACACCACATTTTGTTTACTGGCTTTATTGCTTCTCTCACCTCCTCCACAGGAGACAGAACTTTTGCTTGTTTTAAGTGCTATATAAAGAGAATCTGTCCATGAGGACTGCTTGGCCATTTCAGGGACAATAGATATGGGGGTGGTTAGAGAGTTGGAGGAATGCAATGTGAACAATGAACAAATTTTCACAAAGAGTGGTTCCTGTGAATACCTGCCAGTGTGCTGCTGTGGGTAGCATCAAGCCTGCTTTCCTCTTTCTAGCTCCATCCACACTCTTAGTTAGAGTCTAATTTTGGTATATGCTTAGGCAAGACAGGAGTGCATCCTGTGAAACTCTTTTCGGTCCTGGAGAGTGACTTGTGCTAGCTATTCTGTGTACTTGTTTCCAAGCATCACAGACACTAGGTAGCACAACCAAGAGTAACTTACATGTCTTATGAAACTTGACATTAGTGAGTAGCTCCCCCTCCCATTTAGATGTCATTACCAAAAAGTTTAGGTAAAGAGAGTGCAGATTGCAGTACTGAGAAAATAAACTCTGATAGTAATTCCTTTGTCAGTACTTTGAAGGGTCAACATTGCCAGGAGCAGACTGACTTTGAGTAAATATTGCTTATATCTTTTATCTACCATTTAATTATCCTAGACTTTTCTAACAAAAGGAATAAAAATGAAGTGAAAGGGTTGAAAATTTTTCCAGAACTAAACTAGAAGGATCAGAACTTGCTTTTGTACTAAATTGAAATAGTTATTAAACCTCCTGAGAGATCTTAAACCATATTAAAATTTTTTTCTTTAAAAGAATTTTTTTCTTTTATTCTTTTTCATATTTTGGGACATAAATTGTGTTCAGTAACCAAGTTCTGGATTGGAACTGAATATATGACTGTGGAGTCCAGGCTAGGTTCCATTTTGGAGAAAATCTTTTTTCCTTAACCTCTTAAATGCTATAATAAGAGCTGCGAGCCACTACGTCTAGCTTTAATGGAATTGTTAAGAGCTATATTGACAAAAATCTAGAAATTTGTGGCTTAACACCAAATACAGTCCAACCTGCATCACCAACCTTTGAACCAGGATAGAAAAAAGTATGTGCTAGAGAAGTAGCTTTAATTTACATATTTGATTATTTGCATTTCTATGAAAACATAACTGACCATCAAAGACAGATAGCACCTTAGACATCATCTTAGAGAGAGAACACATAAAGTTGGGTGGGTAAGGAGGTAGGAAAGACCTACCAGGAGTTGAAAAACATTCTACTTATATATTAAATAAAAAATTTCAATTAAAATAAAATTATTCTTTGACAGTTTCATAGACATATAGAATGAAATATGGTCATATCCACTCCTCAATTTGTCTTCCAACTTTACCTGAACATCTCCCATATCTGCGCTTCATGTCTTCTGCTTCTAAAACAACAACAACAAAAGTAAGTCTGATTAGTGCTACCTATACATGATCAACATTTTTAATTTACTTTTGTTTGAATAGTCTAACATTGCTTTAGATAATTTAGAGGTGAACTAACTGACTTTGCTAGCACATGCAGTTTTTTTCAAAGTTCAAGATCTCAGCAAAATGATTTTCTAATAGATGAAATGTTTCATAAATATGAGCCCTAAGCCCTAGTTTTTGATTTGTTTTTGTTTGTTTTGTTTTGTTTGTAAGAGATGTGTCACATATAGGAATTCCAGTATTACTCCTTGTGTCTTTCAGCTATTTCATATGAACCTTGATGTATGTGATTCACCTTCTAGGCTCTATGACTCAGTTCCCAGAGGCAGTGCAGACTGGATTTGGCATTACCTTTCTAAACTCTTCATCAGCAGTTACTGCTGTTTTATTTGATTTTTTTAATATGCAGTAACAAATAACAGGGGTATTTTCCTATTCTTTGTTCCCCTTACTATTTTCGGTTTATGTCTACCAAATCTATACCTATGTAAAGAGGCATTACATCATTTAAAGAAAAGGTTGGAAGTCTGGTGGGTAAGCCGTGAGGAGACCATTTCTAGAAACAGAAAGCTTGTGGGTCCTCTAGAGATCTTCCTGGACCTAGAAAACTTGAAAATAATTCCCAAATCCTTTCATTCACAGTCCATACTATACAGGTAATATTTGATATAAAAATATATACATGTATATTTTAAATTTGATATCATTATGTTTTGCATAGTAGCTTACACAAAATCGATAGTCTTGTGATAATGTGGTGATCTGAATACATTGTATGAAAATACTATTTTTAACAAAGAAAAAGTAAAGAATATGGTGGTGCTTTGAACCAAATGGTGGAATAATACCTGTAGATGTCAGAAACCAGAACTGAAGGTCCTTCACTCCCCCATTCCCTTCTTGTCACCAACTCTTTTTTTTTAAAGAATTATTTATTTTATATATGTGAGTACACTGTATTTGTCTTCAGACATACCAGAAGAGGGCATCAGATCACATTACAGATGGTTGTGATCTACTATGTGGTTGCCGGGATTTGAACTCAGGACTTCTGGAAGAGCAGTCAGTGCTCTTAACCTCTGAGCCATCTCTCTAGCACCCTTGTTACCAACTCTTAGCTCCTCTGCTATCTGCCCTTTCTTATCCTTCTCTGTTTCTTTATTTTGATCATAAAATTTCTACATATTGTATTGAAATAAAAGGGAATAGCTTCTAATTGGTTCTGGTTGAGTTTAGTCCCCATGGTTATCATTGGTCCAGGTTTCATCTAGCTAGGTAAAAAACTGGATGGAGCTTCACAGCTATGGAAATGAATATGGTATGAGGACTCAGGATGGAGCATTGGATGCTGCCAGAGAAGGAAGTTGGGAAGCCAATTTATTATGCCCACTACTCATTCTTTCTGCTTTGCCTTGAAAATCTTTCACAGTAGTTAGATTCCTGAATCTAAGGTTTGTTGAAAGCATATATGTACAGGAAGTAGTCTTCAGAGATGGGCCTGAAAATATATCTATACCACATATATATATAATATATCATCCTCATCATGCCATATGTAACTGACAATTCTCTATAGAGATCTTAGGTTCATGTTCTTCTATCTGTGTCTGGAGAAAAAATCCAAACAGAATATAGGATGTATAACTTTTGAGTCTTGAAAAGCAATATGGCTTTTACCTAGCTTTCTTGTGTGCAAGTTTATAGTCCTTACTCAAAATATAAAAGTAGCCATCTTATCATTACTAAGTAGGAAAGATCATATGAAAGGTCACATAGAGACAAAGATGTGTAATGATCTCCACTAGTTTAGTTCTATCTGTTAGAGACTTCACATACCTTTTTTTCTCACTCCTGAAGGTAACTATAGCTGACCCCAAATGAAACAGTGATAATTTATCTCATTCATACCCTGGCTATAGACTCAAACAAAATATATTTTGCTGTTACTTTTAGCTGTGAAGTTTGGGGACATTCAATAATCACTGTGTTTGTCAAAAATCAGAGCTTTGCTGAATTTTTGAATGTTAGCTCTTATGAGATCACAAATATCTACACTTATAAAGGAGTTTATTGAAGTAAATCTTTATTTGCCTGGAATAAAATAGACCTCTGAGTCTAGGGAATTGGATCAGTAGATAAAGTGTTAGGAATGCACAGCTCAGCATACGGTATTAGGAATACAGTTCAGATCTCCAGTGCCCACATAAAAGCCAGTGAGGGTTTTAGAGGACAACCTGTAGTACCAGCATTTTGGATGCTGACACTCAGATATGTGCAGCAAATAGGCTAGCAAGACTGGGTAAATGGTGAGCTCTGGGTTCAGAATGAGGCCATGATTTAATAAAGTGGAAAACAATAGAGGAAGATATCTGGTGCCAACTTTGGGCTACCATACCCTCATACATCTGTATACACATTCACACATGTGCCCAACACACTACAGGAGGAAAACAATGCTAGATAAAAATATCACCTTTGACTACTTTTCAGTAAACATCTTTTCCCTTATGTATTATTTCATAGACAAAACTTTAAAAGAATAAGATGCTATTGTACTTAAAGGGATACAATGTGACTATGGGGGGGGAGGAACTGATTTTTGTCATTCTAAGTGACAATTAGTAATGGATTAGAGGAACACTTTTTATCTATATTTCATTTTATCAATAAATGCCCTTGTCATCTTTTAGTTGACTTTTTTAATGAGAAAAGTCCATTTTGAATTTGAGTTCTAACAGTGAGTTTCTAAACTCCAAACATCACCCTCAGATTTTCCAGAGTTTACTCTACACTCTGGCGCCACATTCAACATATATATGGCTTAGGCAGCTTAACTGTCTTCCTGAGCCCTAATTATTTATGCAATTGTCAAGATTTTTATGAGTATGCACATATAACATATAGCATGCATCATGCATATCTACTTATCCATGTGTATGTATATATATATATATATATATGCATACACACATATATGTAATATATTAGGAAATAAGATCAATAATTATTTTGCTTTTCCTTAAGAGGGGGCATAGGATCAGTGATGAGGATCTAGTGTTTCTGTCATACACTTGACTTTCTTCCCATATTCCTCTATGTGTTCCTCTAAAACCCCACCCATCATCACTGTCTTTCCTCCAGCACTTGCCTACCCTCACATGGCACTGAGACAACATGAATAGGAGATGGTAATTCATTCTTACAATGTATTTTCCTAGTCTCTCTTCTCTTAAGTGAATAGCACAGTTTCCATAATACATGTTTAATATCTTTGGAAGTACAAGTTCTCATCCAAAGCACAAATATCTATGCATTCGCAAGAAATGAATCTTAGATCTTTACCTTTGTATTTAAATGACTTTTTTTTTACAGATGTTTGTATTTTTAAGTTTTGCCTATTTCTTCATCAGCCTGGGATATTAGAGGAAGTTTAGTTATAAGTGACTCATTTATATGTAGATTGAAAATAGAAAAAAAAAAATCTTGACTTGTTATACTTTATTTTCACTACATCTTAGGAGAAGAATAAGGATAAGACAAAGTCTGTTAAAAATGAACCTAAGGTTTCTTACTTTGAAAGAGAAGATGGATGTGAATTATTTGCAGAGGCAAATACAACCACTTCAACTTTTTCCAATATCTTCTCTTAAACTATTGAAAAATCTTTCTTTTTTTATTAGTTCTTTGAGAGATTCATAAAACATATTCACCCTCTCCCAGTTTCTCTCATGTCACTACCAACACAGTTTTGTGCCCCCTTCTTTCTTTCTTTCTTTCTTTCTTTCTTTCTTTCTTTCTTTCTTTCTTTCTTTCTTTCTTTCTTTCTTTCTTTCTTTCCTTCCTTCCTTCCTTCCTTCCTTCCTTCCTTCCTTCCTTCCTTCTTTCTTTCTTTCTTTCTTTCTTTCTTTCTTTCTTTCTTTCTTTCTTTCTTTCTTTCTTAATAGGATATTTTGTTTATTTACATTTCAAATGTTATCTCCTTTCCTGGTGTCCTCTCTGCAATCACTCTATACTATCCCCCCTTACCAGGCTTCTATGAAGGTGCTCCTCCACCCACCTACCCACTTCTACCTCACCACCCTAGCATTCCTCTACACTGAGGCATCGAGCCTTCACAAGACCAAGGACCTCCCTTCCCATTGATGCCAGATAAGGCCCCTTCAGCTCTTTCAGTCCTTCGCCTAACTCCCTGTGCACAGTCCAATGGTTGGCTATGAGCATTGGCCTCTGTATTGGTCAGGATCTGGCAGAGCCTTGCAGGAGACAGCTGTATCAGGCTCCTGTCAGCAAGAACTTCTTGGCATCAGTAATAGTGTCAGAGTTTGGTGTCTGCATGTGGGATGGATCTTCAGGTGTTGCAGTCTCTGTATGACCTTTCCTTCAGTCTCTGCTCCACTCTTTATTTGTGTAGTTCCTTTAGACAGAAGCAATTCTGGGTTAAAATTTTGGAGATATGTGGGTGGTCCTATCTCTCAACCGGGGGCCATGCCTAACCTCTGGATATGGTTGCAACAGGTTCTCCCTCCCCTTTGTGGGGTAATTCAGCTAATGCCATCTCCGTGAAACCCTGGGAGGCTCTTGCTTTCCTGGCATCTGGAACTTTCTGGTTGCTACCCCCAGTTCCCCATCCCCCCAGTGC
Organism: Tokudaia tokunoshimensis; assembly: GCA_036184795.1. NCBI lineage: Eukaryota > Metazoa > Chordata > Mammalia > Rodentia > Muridae > Tokudaia > Tokudaia tokunoshimensis. The sequence goes on along the minus strand of BTHU01000002.1, from coordinate 48,989,150 downwards.
TACATACCTCTGTTCAATTTCCTGTTACATCTCCTCCATCTCCTCCTATACCTGATTCTTCCCCTCTTTCCCCCTTTCCCCTCTTCTCTTCCTCCCAAGTCCCTCCCACCCTCTATTTCCCTTGAATATTTTGATTCCCCTTTTATGTAGGACTGAAGCATCCACTCTTTGTTTTTCCTTTCTCTTGAGCTTCATGTGGTCCATGAGTATTTCATGTTCTTTGCCTAATATCCACTTATCATTGAGTTCTGATATCTTATCATTGATGTTCTAACCATGTGTTCTTTTGTGACTGAGTTACCGTACTCAGGATGATATTTTCTAATTCCATCCATTTGCCTAAGAATTTCATGAAGTCATAGTTTTTAATAGCTGAGTAGTAGACCATTGTGTAAATGTACCACATTTTCTGTATCCATTCCTCTGGTGAGGGACATCTGGGTTGTTTCCAGCTTCTGGCTATTATAAATATGGCTATATAAATATGAATATAGTGGAGGATGTCTCCTTATTACATGTTGGAGCATCTTCTGGGTATATGCCCAGGAGTGGTATAGGTGGGTCCTCAGGTAATACTATGTCCAATTTTCTGAGGAACTGACAGACTGATTTCCACAATGGTTGTACCAGCTTGCAATCCCACCAGCAATGGAGGAGTGTTCCTCTTTCTCAACATCCTCACCAGCATCTACTGTATCCTGAGTTTTTGATCTTAGCCATTCTGACTGGTGTGAGGTGAAATCTCAGGGTTGTTTTTGTTTGTATTTCCCTGATAACTAAGGATGTTGAACATTTCTTTAGGTGCTTCTCAGCCATTCAAGTTTCCTCAGTTGAGAATTTTTTGTTTAGCTCTGTACCCCACTTTAAATAGGGTTATTTGGTTCTCTTGAGTCTAATTTCTTGAGTTCTTTGTATATATTGGATATTAGCCTTCTATCAGATGTAGGATTGGTAAAGATCTTTTTCCAATCTGTTGGTTGTCATTTTGTCCTATTGACAGTGTCCTTTGCCTTACAGAAGCTTTACAATTTTATGAGGTCCCATTTGTCAATTCTTGATCTTAGAGCATATGCTATTGGTGTTCTGTTCAGGAAATATTCCCATGCACCCATGTGTTCAAGGCTTTTCCCCACTTTCTCTTCTATTAGATTCAGTGTATCTGGTTTTATGTGGAGGTCCTTGAACCACTTGGACTTGAGCTTTCTACAGGGAGATAAGAATGGGTCAATTTGCATTCTTCTGCATGCTGACCTCCAGTTGACCCAGCACCATTTGTTGAAAATGCTGTCTTTTATCCACTGGATGGTTTTAGCTCCTTTGTCAAAGATCAAGTGACCATAGGAGTGTGGGTTAATTTCTGGGTCTTCAGTTCTATTCCGCTGATCTACTTGCCTCTCACTGTACCAATACCATGCAATTTTTATCACTATTGCTCTGTAGTACAGCTTGAGGTCAGAGATGGTGATTCCCCTAGATGTTCTTTTCTTAAAAGTAATCTTGCAAGATAAATTTGTACTCCCCAAATATTCTTTTTTTTTTGCATGAATGAATGACTTATTCTTGAATGTGAGGTTTTCCATTAGAGAGTGGCCAGCTTACCATGGACTACACTCTTAGAGAAAACTGCCTCTCCCAGCAGCTAACAATTACCATTAGCTTCCCCACTTGAGTAAGCTCAACTCCCATCTTTGTGGTGGGATTTTGTCAGGCTTGGACTCACACAGGTTTTGTACAGTCTATCATAATATATGCAGCTATCCTGCTGTGTCTGGTTTATAATGTTTATCTGAAGTTTTCCACAGCCTCAGGCTCTTATACTCTTTCCCTCCTTTCTTCCACTGTGAACCCTGAACCTTGGAAGTTGCACTGAATTGCAAGTGTTTCCTTTAGGACTCAGTATTCTGCAATTTCTTATGAGCTGCACTTTGGCCAGCTCTGGACCATTGTGTTAATCATGATCAACTGCAAATTGATGATTATCAGATGGAGAATGAGAGATGATTTGCCTGCATGTAACTATAAGTCCTTAGGAGTCTAAATCCACTACTTTTTACCAGTAAAACAGTGGTAAGGCCTCCAACACATGATCTCTCTAGACATATGTTCTTAGCCTGATAATGTGCAAGGTGTAGATTTCATCTTATAGTGGTAATTATCTTCTGGTTGGTTTTAAGGCTTTATTTTGATGGAAACTCTTAGACTATGGTTCCACATAAACAAAATTGTCACTACTAAAAATGTTACAGTAAGAAAGTATGCACAGTCAAAAGAATTTTTTGTTTGTTTTGTTTTGCCTTTTATAATCAAAACTGTGTTTTATATTTTTATTAATTAAGTTATTTACTATACCATCCGATTGCAGCATCCCCTTCTTCTCCCAGATCCTCCCTCTTTCTCCTCCATTCTACCTATCCTCTCCTCCTCAGAAAAGGGAGGCCTCCCAGGGGTATCAACTAGCCTTGGCATATCAAGTTACAGTAAGACTAGGGGCATCTTCTTCTACTGAGGCGAGATAAGTCTGCCAAGTTTGGGGAAAGGGATTAAAAAGCAGGCAATGTAAAAACCCCTACACCCACTTTAGGAGTCCCACACGAAGACCCAGCTGCACAACTGTTACATATGTGCAAAAGATCTAGGTTTGTTCTATGCATGCTCCTTGATTGTCAGTTTAGTCTTTGTGAGCCCCTGTGTGCCCACAGAAGTTGACTTTATAGGTTTTCTTGTAGTGGTCTTGACCTCTCTGGCTCCTTCAACCCTTCCTCCTCCTCTTCTGTAGGATTTCCCCAAACTCCATGCAATATTTATCAAAGAAACCTTATTACATTAAGGTGAACTTCAGGTATCTGCTGGCCAATGGTCAGATGGATGGTGAAGAGTGGTGATGAGAGTGGAAAGGATGTAGGTTGCCTAGTCAGACTGATTTGAAGGATTCCCACAGTAGTTTTATTAGACAAGTGATCTGGATAGAATTATGTCTCCCCTCCTCCACCACACATATTCCTTTGCTGAAGTCTTAACTGCCGATTTGTATACTGGCAAACAGCTTTCAGGAGCTTATTAAGATCAAGTAGTGGCATAGAGCTGGAGATTAAGCTGGTGGGACTAATATGTCTTATAAGAAGGGGAGAAATGGAGGCCTATTCTAAGGCATGCACTGGACACATGCTAGGCAAGCACTGGGAGAGATGATAGCTATATTCAAATCAGGAAGGCAGCTTTCACCAGAACCTCAGCATCCTGGCACCCTGACCCAGAGCAGGGAGAAGCAAATGTCTGTTTGTTTATATCACTCAGCTAGGGTATTTCAGTCTGAGAGATGAATAAGAATCAGTTACTTAACCCTTTTTCTCCAGTAAAATCCACATGACAATAATTCCTACTTCTCAAGAGGATAGTAAGAACTAAACAGGTCACACCATCAAGCTTGAGGACCTATTGAAAAGACTGTGAGCAAAACTTCTTAATGGATTTACATATTATTGCAGAATCACTCTGATCACATGTTCCTAATTGTACGGCCCGTAGTCTCCAGAAATTTTGTTGGAAATATGGATTCCCATCCTCACATGTACCTGATGAATCAGACTTCCTGGTAATGCCAAGGAATCTTGATTGTATAAATTTCAGACAATCCATCTACTAAGTGTTGGTAACCTTGTATCAAAGGAATACTATACAAACCAATGTCTCAAAATGTTTTTTTATAGATGTGCCAATGCCAGGCACTCAGATTAAAGTGGTTTATGTCAGTAGATGCTAATCAGCATAAACAAGACTAACAGAATTCCCTATCTGAAAGCCTGTTCTAGAATCTGCCTTGGCTGTTGTTGATTTGCATGGAGGTATTTTAGAAAGACCACAAAGGACAGTGGATGAGTGTTGGCTTGAAAATTAATTAAGATAGCATAACGAGATTACTGTAGCATTTTATAAATCGTGACCCTATTTAAATACCACCTTCTAATCAATAATATAGGAGAACACAGTGTGTTGAACGGGAGAAAGTTGCCATTTCTAGTATTTTGTCCATGCCATCTTGAATAACTAGCAGGCAAAGCCTCCTTTCTGTCTGCACATGTAACAGCTGAACAGAAGGAAAACATCAGCAATGTTCCGTCTCTGGTTCCCAGAAATGTTGACTTCTTTTTTTAGTGATACTAAGTCTCATCTAAATGATTAAATCTTTAAAGAGAATGCCAAAGACCCAGCAAATGGTAATTACAATGCCTAATCCACCTCCTCACATCTTCTTGCAAGACAATATTTACTCTGGGTTATGGGTTTGCCAGAACAATCATAGCTGCGCCTCAGCTGCTGGGCATTCAGCTGTATCTCAGCCATGCGTTTTTGCAAGATGTTATGAAGATCCAACTGGAACTCAGAAGCTTTGTCAATGGTTAAAAATGTCTCACTAGAAATATATTAGCATTTGCACTTGGATCTCAGTTTGATTTCTTTTTTTACTCCAAGTAATTTTAGCTCTCTCCTCTTGTCTTCCCTCTGCTAATGTAGCTAATCTAACAAGCCATATGTGATCGTGAGCTTTGTGATTTTTACAGACCTCTTTAGATCTGAGAATAGATTTATTCTTTCTTGAGGTTCTACTATGTATCAGGTGCCTTGCTGGTCACTGCAGTCTAGATTTATCAAAGCTGACACTAAATAAAACATATCTGGTGTTTCAAATTGTACACGGGGCATGCTCATTGTATACCTGGTTACATGTTATAGTTTCTTCTTTTAGCATAGTCATTTTCTGTGATAATATATTTGCAAGTCTCAGTATCATTTCCTAAAATCATTCTTAATGACTGTCTGCAAATGTTTTAAATGTTTCTGTGTTTCCTCTTTGATTCTCCCATGAAATTTTCCCGACTTGTGTTAATCTCCCATTGTTGCTATACCAAATCAGCACCGCCATGGTGCCAGAAAACAATGCATATTTTCTTACAATTCTGAAAGCTGAGATACCTGAAGCAGGTGTCCCTGAAACAAAGTCTGTAGCTACATTCCTTCTTCCAGGGGCTAGGAGATAATGTGGGGGGGACAGGGAAGGGGTGGCTCCTGCTTTGTTTCCTCCCCTTTCCTTTTCTAGTATTTAAAAACTACTCAAATTTATCACCCTGCACCTCTCCAGGTCTGCCTCATCTGCTCCCCACCCCCACTACTGAACCACTCTATGTTAGTTTTTTCTCAGTTAATTGCCCTAAATTTACCTGATTAACAACTTTGATTCTACTTATATAACAGTACATTTGAATGTTTCTGGAAATAGAATATGGACAGTTTATGCTACATACATGCAGTGTCTGTCTCTGTCTTTGTCTTTGTCTCTCTTTCTCTCCTGCCCCTGTCACTCTCTTTTGTCCTCCCTCCCTCCCACCCTTTTGTTTCCTCTGTTGGTGTTAAATAAATATTATTTACTAAATCTTTCCCTCAAAAACTCCAAATTACTTTGTTCTTTTTCTTTTGATGTCCATTAATTACCTCATTCCACATCAATTATTTTATCATTTATATATATGCACACAAATACACAGATATAGGTATACATACATGAACTAAAGCTCAGATTACATTCAAATGTCTTTGGTTTAACGTGTCCATTTGATGTATTAGAATCCATATTTTATTTAGTCAGTACATACAGTGAAACGACACTTGAGTCGTCTGATGGGAACACACATCAAGCCTTTCTGTCTAGGTGACTTGGAACATATTGTTTGGGAACTCTGAGCTGCCAAGTAAGGTCCAGTGAACTGTAATCATAGGGGATTTTTGCACCCACACTCCAGCTGCACCCATTCATCTTGGACTTTAACCAAGGCTCTAGAAATATGAGCAAAGCTAGGGTGGTTGGTCAGAAGCAGTCTAGATGTCGGTTCCTGCAGAAGAACTCCAGACGATGTTAGGTTGTTGCTCGTTCAGGCCTCTCCTGAAATTTTGCTGCGTACAATTGTAAGGAACGGTCAAGTGGTGATTATTCTAAGCCATGGGATTTGGAGATAATTTGTCATGTGCCAAGGGATGACTGGAATATTACTTAGTAGCTTTCAGGGCCTAAAAGTGAGCTGAGTTAAGTCTCATTTCATGAGATCCTAAAGTTATCACAATGCATAGAAAATACAGGGCTTCAATTTTAGATACTACCATAGTTTTTGATCTTCATATACACTGCTGCTTATACAAAATGAAGTGTATCTTCTTGACTGGATTTTCAGGACTTCCTCAGATAGGATCCAGAGTAAACTAGCAAATGTTGGCTACAAAAAGAGAAACTCTGATCACAAAATCAGCATATGCTTTCTAGTAATAAAATGAAAATCTGATGGGGTATGGCCCTCTTCCTTTCCCATGTGAACAGCTCTTATCCTTTCATTCGTAATAAAAAAAGAACAGAGGTCACATTATTTTTCCCTTAGTGTAAGCATGGTCATTAGTAGATCTTACTATGACTTAAATTTTAGAAGTTTAAATAAAGGAAAGTCAAAAAATTATTTTTAAATAAAAAGGAAGCTCACAGAGATAAATATTAATGCAACAGAAATGTGTACTTGAGTCCCGTGATTATAAACATAAGATAACGGGTAAGAAAAGTGTGTTTAAAATAGCAGTACATGCTCTTCACGAGAAGATGACAGTAAAAATGGTGCGCATGCCTGTAATCCCAGGCTGTCACCCTAGCACTTTTGAGATCTAGGCAGCATGATGCCAACTTAGACTATAAAGGAAGATCTTGTGTAAAAAAATGGATAAGTACTATCTATGACTGTCACTCACTAAAATATCAGACAGAGGCAAAGGAAAGTATACTTTAATAAAAAATACAATAAAAATAATAAGATTAGTTGTGATAACTTGATTTGTATACAGCATACCATTTATTACATTTATTTTAGGAACAACAAACATTAACTTGGGACATTTTAGAGTTTAATATTCTAGCAAGTAAGTTTAAATGAATTAGGATTAAAGGAAACGTTTAAAGATCAGATACTGATTTGCATAAACAAAAATATATTAAGTGTATTTTAGACCTGATTCCTATTAATGCAGATCCCAATTAAGATTGGGAAGACACTAAATCAAAACATAAAAGCTTTGATACAAAAACATTTTGGATAGGTTATCTCTTTGCCACTGGTAAAATGAGCCACTTTAAGCCAGATTAGACTATATTAATGGCAGGTTTATTGGAAAGCTGCTCTCAGGTGAGTTCACTGTCCCCAAAGATTGAGGGAGGCCAAGGGAGTCCCCATGCCACTTAGAGAGAGAGTTGGGGGTGGGGGCATGGGGAGAGAAAGAGAGAAAGGCCATGTGGAGAGAGAGAGAGAGAGAGAGAGAGAGAGAGAGAGAGAGAGAGAGAGAGAGAGAGAGAGAGAGAGAGAGAGAGAGAGCCCACCTGCAAAATGTTTGGATTATATAGGGAGGAACCTCTGGGGGAAGGGGCAGCCCAGCCCCTGTGAAGGAAAGTTCAAGGTTGGGGGCAGGTTATGCCAAGTAGGGACTGAGGGATGCTGGGTGAACCTGGAGGCCAGGTTTGCTTTGGTAAGTAAAATATGTACCTCAGTCCCTTGTCCAGAGTTCTGAGACCAAACAATTTCAGTTTATTAGACTAGATAGAGTAGAGAGTCTCTTAGAACACTCAGTACTAAGCTGATCGTTGATGGAGAAAACATGACATAAACACACACACATCCAGCATAAAAATGTCTTTGGGTCCTTGCTCTGTCAAATGCTTGGCATATGAAAATTTTGTGCTATGTGCAGTTCAATTAGTTTCCACGTAGGAGCATCTGATGTTAGGACCACTGCACACAACAGAGTACAACTGGATGAGTAAGTCTGAACTAACTAGCTGAAAGCTAGCATTTTCTTGGAGACTGACTAGGGTGTTTTGAGTACTAAATATAATATTCTGGTCTTGGCCACATTGAAATGGAAAAATTGCAGACTTTTTCCCAATATCTTTTCCAAATGTCCCTTCTTTTTTTCCTGCTGGGTTTGGATATCTACTTCCAGTAAGAATCCCAGGTAACCCCTCGTTGAAATTTTATAATTCTTAGCATTTTGATTTTTCCAGTTAAAGAAAATATAATTGTGTCCCAATCCAGCTTTCCATTATACCATGAGGATATTTTAATACATGAATCTTTGGGATACAGACACCAGAGTTAGACCTCCAGTTACACATGCTTATTCAGCCCCCTGGAGATTGGGCCTGAGAGTCTGTTTGTCTCTCAAGCTCCAAGGTGCTGCATAGCTAGTAGTCAACAAAACATGCTAAGTGAAAGAAGCATGTAGACCATGTTTACTCTTTTTTTGTCTTATTCGTTGACTATGAATACACTGATGTTCATGAATGACACTGTCCACCTCACACTTGTGTTTGTGAATAACCTATTAGGTGAATTGCCTACCTCAAATTGATCTTATGGGTGTTGTTACAAGTCGGTCATGAATTTCTACAAAGAAATTTCTTCTGCAATACCCAAGCAGTATTTGGAGAAAGTTCTGAAGATGGCGATAACTTGATGACAACAAGAATTTTTCTGATATTTTAGAGAATGTCAGGCCAAAGGCCTCAGAAGTAAATTTAGACAATATAACTTACTGGTACCTTCATTGCCCCCTTCAGCCATCTGTCCCTTTGGCTTTCTCTGATTGGTTAATCATGCACTTGTCTAGTTCACCAGGTGTTCTTTAATAATTCAGGTACACAGAGGGTTTTGAGAGTCCAAGATGGAAGTTCTTACAAACACTCATGCTAAAGTAACATTTTTTTTTCTCATGGCCTGATTTAGATGTTTCAAGAGGTGTGTTCAAGAGGAGGATAGATTGATTCCATTTGCTTTTATGTGTTAATTATCTACTGACCTAGAGAACCCTTCATTTTGTGTTTCAATAGAGAAAGAATTCAAAGACACCTTATACCACACTTTAAAAATAGTAGATTACTTAGTGAAAGACAGAAGTTAGATCATGGGTCACTTAAGGAAAGGAGGTGACATATCATACTCGACTCACTTTAGTTCTGGGCTTCTTGAAAAACTTAAATGGAATAGTTTCTTTCCCCTTCATCATGGATAGAAGTCAAGGGAGGCTAGGAGATATTTCTTTAGTGTTTTTAGTTGCTTGCATTACACTGTAATTCCAGGAGACTGTATATAAATGCAGAAAGCCTGGAATTTCAGACCCTCAGTGCTGACCAAGCAGAGTAGAGAAACAAAAGAAGCAAGTTGAATTCCAGCACTTGGCTATCACTGGACTTTTGCAGCATGTATTTTCTTAGGAAAATGCTTTTTCTCTTTTCCCTAAAGATTAATTTTTCTAAAAGGTCAGTTGTCATCTTGCTATAACTGCCCACTAAAAGGTGGAATTCATAAAATTAGACTAAGTTAAATACTGAAGCAGTTCACATAGTATCTTGTGATGGGATTTTTAAAATTAGTGTGTTTAAGGCATAAGTAGTATTTAGAACTGGACATCTATTGAAATGCTCACTCTTGCATCAGTGGTTATCTTTCATAATCCATTTGAAACATCCTTCACGGTCCTGTTAACTTTAAGAGAATATGGATTCCTCCTCGGGATTTTTAAGGGAAGCAATACAGGCCTTTGATTTTCTTCAGCCCTGTTTGAAAGATGAAGATGTCAGGATGGATGACAGCTAATGAACTGAATGTTCAATAGTTCATCACCTTGGTTTTTCCTGAAACCATTCCTTGTCCTTGCCTGGTAAATTGAAATCACTTGACTTTGTTGCAATACCTGACAGGAGTCAAATCTCTAAAATATCCAGGCAGAGTAACTTCTTTAAGCATCACAAATCTTTGGCTGTCTGTACCTGTTAGACCAGCAGGTTAAGGTGAGAAAAGATGAGGCCACAGTTGTGTTTCATCTGGCCTTCTTTGGGTCTGCTCACGCTAATGACATGTGCTCTGGACAAAGATCCTTTTAATGTAACACTAGAAAAAGAACTAAAAAGAGGTTTGCGCACAGAGCAGCATAAATGGTTTATATTCTCAGAGAAATACTCATAAAATAAGTCCACACATGACTGATCATTTGTGTCTTATTCTGTTAATTACACTTATGATATTTTTGTTTATTGAAGCAATATTAATGCCAAGATATAGCTGAATTGTAAAGTGGCTATACCCTGTATTTTTATATAAAATGGTGAAATAGTCTTCATAAGTAAAAAATTAAATACCAACTGGTTTATTTTATGTGACATCCTAGTGTAAATCATATTAACGGAAATAGCCTAAATCAAGTGTTTAGGATACTTGATGCCGCACATACTTTGACTACAATTTACTAATAATCATTATTTGTCATTCAAAGCCTATAATATTTCCAAAATATTCAATGAAACCAAGCCTTTTTAGCAATAACTGTGACACCTTTTTAGTTATGTCTATACATTGTTAAAAACAAATAAATTGATACCATAATAGTGAAGTACACGTTTATTTGGTTCTTGTTATTTTAGCTTGTTTATTTTATGAGAAAACTCTTAGTATGTATCCCAGGCTATCATAAACTGGCTGTCTTCCTACCATGGTCTCTTGTGTGCCAGGATTATAAAGTGTGTGTCATGCTTAGCTTGGTTTGTCTTCATTACATCATGGATTTTCTCATCCCAAAACCATTTGATTAATTTTTACTAATTGCAAATTTTCATATATGACCCCACAATAACCCATCTTTAAGTGAAAGAGAAATTAAATAATTACAAATTTATAATAAATAATATCAGTAGATGTTTTAAAGCAAAAGCATAGCATCCTTAAAAAGAGAATAGGGCACTTGACTGAGATTATGAGTTAGATGGGAAGTTACATTTAGAAGAGCTGAAGTCTGTGATTTGAATCTTGTACACTTCTCAGTCTCACTGTGGAGGAGACCATGCAAGTTGAGGCTGTGAAGGCCACTCATGACAGTGTAGACTTTGATCTACCTTTATTTATTTTTTATTTTTTAATCATTTTTTACAGTCTAGACTTAATCCCCCTGCCGGTCCACCCTCCGACCATTCCACATCCCACACCTCCTCCCTCACCCCATCACTAAGTGGATGTCCCTACCCCCACCCGTACCCCACCAGACCCCCCCATTCCCTGGGTCCTCAAGTTTCTTGAGAGTTAGGTGGATCTTCCTGATTGAGTCCAGATCTGGCATTTCTCTGCTGTCCAGATTCGGTATTTCTCCGCTGTATATGTGTTGGGGGCTTCATGTCAATTAGTGTATGCTGCCTGGTTGGTGGCTCAGTGTCTGAGAGATCTTGGGGGTCCAGGTTAGTTGAGACTGCTGGTCTTCTACAGGGTCGCCCTCCTCCCCAACTTCTTCCAGCTTTTCCCTAATTCAACCACAGTTGTCACCAGCTTCTGTCCTTTAGTTCGGTGTAAACATCTGCATCTGACTCTTTCGGGAGGAGAGTCATGATAGGTCCCTTTTTGTAAGCACGCCACAGCATCAGTAATAGTGTCAGGCGTTGGGGCCTCCCCCAGAGCTGGATTCCAATTTGAGCCTGTCGCTGGGCCTCCTTTTCCTCAGGCACTTCTCCATTTTTGTCCCTGAAGTTCTTTTAGACAGAAATAATTCTGGGTCAGAGTTTTTGACTGTGGGATGGGAACCCCATCCCTCTACTTGGTGTCCTGTCTTTCTACTGGAGGTGGACTCTACAAGTTCCCTCTCCCCACTATAGGGCATAGTGGAATTACATTTTATTTTTATTTATTACTAATCTATTATAGCACAAGAGGGACAGGAATGACATGGTCCAGCTTAGATCAGGTATTGCTTATGTCACTCTTTGGAATTGTGATTAATTGAATTCCTTATAATTCTTATTTTTGTTAGTTGAATGTTTAATACATCATTTATTCATATATAATGAGTGTTTGATCTATTAGATGCTATCCCTGGTAGTTCTCTTTTTCAGAAGACAGAATTTTGACCAGAAAAATTGAAAGGGACTTCCAGGCAACCTGTATTTCATTGTCTATGAATTTCAGTGATGGACAAATAGGCTTCGATTTCTTTTGATGTAAGTTTTTATTATGCTAGCAAGTGATTACATAAAACTTCTGATGAAAATGAAATGAGCTGATCTACAAAGGGACTTGTTAAAGTTGCAAGGGATGTCCTTGTCAATTCCTTTCCTTGCCTGTGTTTTCATTCAACCATCTTAGCAACCTATTTGAGATGTTGAGCCAGCACTCTGTCTGTAGCTATAACCTATCCCTTTCAGAGATGAGCAGGTGTATGTCCTTCAAAGCTAAGAAACATTTACTTTGCAGTTTGCTTTAAAACAACGTACACTTCTGTCATTTGAATTAATGCCCAAAGTTATAAAGAGGCACTTCTGACACTTAGGTGCCATTTCCTTCTCCATGTTTGTTTTTCCTGAATGTATTTTTGTTCCAAATGTCATTCTGAGACTAGTACTTAAAAACCACCTGAGACCAAAATCTGTCAATAAACTTTCATCTTTAGAAAACATTATATTTTCAAAGAAACTAAATGACTCTTATAGATACAAATATCTAATGTCATTGGAACGTAATTCATTATGAACTGGGTTTGATGCTTATCTAGTTTATTAGTGTAGCAGTGGTACGTCTCTATGTACTTGGCACTTGGTGAATGGAATGTTTTTCCAGATGCAATAATGCTCAGTTGGTGTTCAGGATGTCCTTTACCTTTAAAGAAGATTGTCCTGTAGTTATTAACTTCATTTTTTACTTGCTTGTATCATTACAGCACACACATGATTTAATATTAAATAGCTCTCTGATGGTGTCACTTTACTTTCTCTTGAAGCCATCAGTGATGTTTTGTATTTGTAAGTGACATCTTAAACTGTTAAACATAAAAATAACATAGAATGTACTAAATGTAATTATAATCTCCTCAGTGTTCAAAGTCTCCCTTTCTGATGCTTCTTCTTATAATCATGAATAATAATGATTTAAAAAATCATCATTACCTGTGTTGAAAACTACTCTGGAGCTATTAAAGCTTGTGGTTTTAATACTGAAAAAAATTAAACTTAGACAGTTAATATTATTAAAGTCTACCTATTCTGGGTTTTCAACCTGACTACACTGCATTATCTTCAGGATAATTGAATCTTTGGTTGCTGTGACTTTTTAATTCTGAATCCCACTGTTGTTTGAATCAATTATGATTACAATGGCTTTTCATATTTAGCACACTGAAGGCATACTAACAAAAAGAGCAAAAGCATTTTACATAACTAAACCATCCTTATATGTTCTGTGTTTCCTGCTTCCTGAAATTTTCCCTTGGTGTCGTGTTGTAAGGGAGATGCCTTATGAAGCATGAACTCTCCTTGACCAGACCTTGACACCGTGCTATAGCTGCATGAATCCTCCAGGATCATTCCATTTTCATCTACCGCCTTTATAAGTTAATCTTAAGAACTTTTATTTAGTACTTTTGTGTACTGATATATATATATGATGTTAATCCCAATGCTTGGAGGCAGAGACAGGTAGATCTCTATGAGTTTGTGACCAGACTGGTTTTATACAGTGAATTCCATGTTAGGCAAGGCTACATAGTGAGACTGTGTCTCAAACAAATCCTGTTTATGTTAGAGAGGATATGTACCAGTAGTTTTTCTTTTCTTACTACCATTTTTTTTTGAAATATCATTTGAGTGTTAGGAGTAAGGATTATAAAGTGTGTGGAGATACATCACAAGCAAACACTATTTGTCTGAAATTTATTTTTGTTGGTATATTCTGATTCTCAATAGTATTGTCATCTATAGATCAATACATCCCTCTCAGTCCAACATCTTGCCAGAAACTATGAACCATGCCTTCTTCCCAAAGTCAACCCTGGTTTAGGACAGGGTTTCCCACAATCTGGACACTTAAGTCAGGAATTCCTGGGCTGCTTGAGAAAGCGCTTTCTCTCTACTTCCTAGATATGACCTGAATCAAAAGTTAGCAACATTGGTGATCTGTATTGCCATAATCTCCAATGTGGTTAAGTAGTGGGTCCTTTAGGAAACAATTAGACTTGGGGAGGCCATGAGAGTGGAGGATCTATGATCTGGCATGAAGTTCTTTTGTTTTTTGTTTTTTTTTTTTTTTTGTGGTTTTTCGAGACAGGGTTTCTCTGTGTAGCCCTGGCTGTCCTGGAACTCACTTTGTAGACCAGGCTGGCCTCGAACTCAGAAATCCTCCTGCCTCTGCCTCCCAAGTGCTGGGATTAAAGGCGTGCGCCACCACCGCCCGGCATGAAGTTCTTTTATATGAAGGGAAGGATACACTTTAAGTTCTCTTTCTGTTCACTGATATAGCAAGAAGGCAGATGGGAATCAGAAAGGAGGTCATTACCAGACCATGTCTATACTATGCACTAATTCTGTACTTTCAGCTAGCTTCTTTACACTTGATCTTAGCCAAAAGGCCGAGAAGCGATCAGCTAGCTTCTTTAACACTAAGAAACCAATGGCCATGATTTAAACTACCTATTCTATAATAGCTTCTTAAAGCAATATAAAGAAACTGAACAACCACTCTGGAAAGCAGTCTGGCGGCTCCTCAGAAAACTGGGCATGACACTTCCGGAGGATCCGGCTATACCACTCCTGGGCATATACCCAGAGACTTTACCTGCATGCAATAAGGACACATGCTCCACTATATTCATAGCAGCCTTATTTATAATAGCCAGAAGCTGGAAAGAACCCAGATGTCCCTCAACGGAGGAATGGATTCAGAAGATGTGGTATATTTACACAATGGAATACTACTCTGCAATTAAAAACAATGAATTCACGAAATTCCTAGGCAAATGGTCAGAACTTGAAAATATCATCCTTAGTGAGGTAACCCAATCACAAAAGATCACACATGGTATGAAGTCACTGATAAGGGGATATTGACCCAGAATCTCAGAATACCCTAGACACAATCAGCATATCAATAGATTTCTAAAAAGATGGAAGGAGAGACCCCTGGTCCTGGAAAGACTGGATGTAGGGGAACGCCAGGACAGAGTAATGAGAGGGGGTTGAACGGAGAAAAGAGGGAGGGAAGGGGGCTTATGGGACTTTCGGGGAGGGAGGAAACGGGAAAGGGGAAGTGATTTGGAATGTAAATTAAAAAAATAAAATTAAATTAAATTAAAAAAAAAAAAAAAAAAAAAAAAAAAAAAAGAAACTGAAACATATGGTGTCCTAAGAGAAATTTACTGTATCTGGACCTTCAGGTAATGTTATTCTTCAGTTTGATAAGGAAGACCAAAGAATAAAAAGAATGATTACTAATGGTTTATTAGTTCTAACATCTAACCTCAGCTTTTCTACTTTAGTAGCTGTTGTCTACTATTATGTTTCCTTATCCTTCTTTCTGATTCCTTGATACATCCCTTCTAGCAACTTCTTTTAGTGGAGAAATGCACAATTTGGGTATTTGAATGCTAAAGTGTCCTGATCCCTAATCTGCCCTTGGTTAGCCAGAGACTGGTTGTGTAAGACTCCTTAAATTTCAGCAGAGTTAACTGAATTTGCCTCAGCATTAAATTTAAGAATATCATGTGACCTCCCAGTACACATTAAAATTGACAATATCCCTTTAGTCTTCCACATAAAATCATGCTATTTTTGAGATCCTGCAATATTCATAAACCATCATTGAATTTTCTGAAATTCAAACAGCACATTAAGAAATGGCAGTAAATATGATTTATGGGGTGATGCATCTTTTTGGCATGTGCAATAGATTTTAATTCTTGGTTATTATTATCTAGGATATCATTGCAAAGTGCTTGAGAATAAGCTAATGGAAAATATTTATATAAAACAAAAATAAAAAAAGAATGCCTCTTTTAAATTTTGATGGGGTGACTAATCATGATTCAGAAAATTAGAAGTCAGTCATCATTCATTGAATTTGTATAATAGAAGCTATAAGTGAATATCTTCTTAATTGTAAAGTTATGCTTGATTAATAAGTCTAAGTTAAAGATAAAAATACTAGGTAAATAGATTTTTTAAACATGAGTAAAGAAAAGCATAAGTTGCTAATCCAATTCAACTGTATACTGATTGATTATACAAATATTGTTTTCTGATTTAATTGACCAGAGATTGACTATAAATCAATTTGCCTAACTTTAATGAATTAAACTACCTTCATTATGGGTAGATACTTATTGTACACTCTTAGCTTTGTGAAAATGATATGATGAAGCATTCATTGTTTCTGATGTATGTCACTATCACAATAGGATATGTGATTTTCAGCCCTTGGAAGGCAGGTTGATCTCTATCCTGGTGTATATAAAGAGTTCAGGCCATGCATGCATGATTATACCTTGGTTTCAAAAAAATCAACATTTATGTTTCCTTATAAATTTTCAATTAAAGCTAAAAATGTAATGTGATTTCTTCACATATCAGATGTAATAATAGTAACAAACCAAAATGAATCTCTTTTTTTTTGTACTTCTACAAAGCTCTCATTTGGAGAATCACATCATAAAGAGTGAAAGGCTGATGAACATGCAGGGTCGTCTTACTGTCATCTCCAGGATCTATTTGTGCTTTCCATGGCATTTTCCTGAGGAAGACAGCCTTGGCCAGAGGTCTGGAGTCAGGAACTTTTCATGGCTAACATGCATCTGTCCAATCTGGCTATCTTTTATTTTACTAATGTTCAGGTTAAGAAGAAAGAAACTCTGTTGGCTTCCTTAAGAATTTATGAGAGCTGAAAGATTTCAAAAATATTTGTTAGTTGCTAATCACAAGGGTAAAGGAAATAATTAAGCTGCTTATATTCTTGGAATGTTTGGATAATAAAATATTTCTGATGATATCTCAAATTATATTTCATAATGACTTGTCTGTGTTGGGACATGTGAGATAACAATAACATAATAAGTAAAGAGTGGAGACTTTGAGGGGTTAAGTCACAACCCAAGTCCCAGATGCCACTTTTACATGGATCATGACATATACCTTTGTTTTTATATGATATATTCTCTTCTCTATTCCCAAGGCTCCTTCATGACACTTGACCAGAAGAAGGGATAGATAAATAAATGGCATTATTAGACAATGATGACCTCTGAGAATATAGATCAAGAAGCTTGTAGAGCAGAGTGTGTTTGATTTTATTTTATTCATTACTGATAATGACACCTTTTCTCCTCATGTGCATTTGTGGCATACATGTGAAACTAATTATTATTAACCTGTGACACCGAGTTAAGGCAGACATGATACACATATAGCATCATCCCCTCACTAATAATACCCTTAAACTGTCTGCCTTGGAGAACCAGAGGTGAGTAAATGAGGAAGGAACAATGGCTACCCAACTTAAACTGTAGTGATAGAAACAATGAAAGTGTTTTAATATGAATAATGTTTCTTTTGTTTAGTATAAAAACAAATGAAAGCATTTTAGGTTTCCTATTTTGAATGAATTGAAGTATGCACTCCAAATAAAGAACTGTGTTCTTTTATGCAAATATAGAGTTGAGAAACATACCTTTGTGCCTTCCCCCTGCCTCTCTCTTTCTCTCTCTCACACACACACATGCACATACAAACAGAGAGAGACAGGGACAGACAGACAGACAAACAGACAGATAGAAATATGCATAAATGTGTTCTGTGTAGAAATATATCATCCATATTTGCTGGTTATCCTGGAAAGTCTTGATTTATTTTCATTAAATTGTATATTGTTATGACAACTCATGTTTATCTCATGTCCTTAGACAAATGAATGGTAAAACATGACATAGTGGACACCTTTGAGGACTTTCTGTGGATTAATTCCTTAGTAGGTGACGTAGTTAGCCTGCAACTGTCAAGAGACTTGCAGGGAGGTCTTCAGGGACAAAGAAGTAAAACTTTTGATTCCTCAACCACATAACAGGATGTAGAACTATGAGTTGAGCATAAACACATAAACGAAGATTGCCTTGTAACTAATTGATTAACTGTACCAGAAGTCTACAGTTAATGGATTGTCACACAAATATGGAAGTTTCCTGTGGTATGTAGTAGACTTCCATCTTATTTATTTAGTTTTTGTTTTCCCACACTGTTTTAGATGAAGAGAAAGAAGAGGTGATTGCCAAAAATGTAGATAGGTGGGAATACAAACTCAGTATAATAGCTTATTTTGCTCTTGTGTTCATTAGGTTAATAGCTTAGCCCCTTTCCTAGAGACTGCAAATATAAGAATCCTTCTTCTATGCAAATTAGGTGAACATTGTGGTATAAGTTCCACTCATGATGCCATTGTCAGGATCACTGTCTGTAAAGCCTCATTTCTAATACGTACTATACAGGAGAGTAGCCACTGACTATAGAAGATTTCAGAGCCTTGATCTATATGATACATGATCGGTGTACACCATGCATTGATGTCAAAGACTTACAATGAAAAGCAACACATATGATCTTGTTAAATTTATACTAAGTTCATTGAGAAATGATAATACTTTTTACTTATGAAGCTAATATATTTCTAAAATTAAATTTACTTGTTTGGTCTAATTTAACTAATATCATTGCTAAAAACCTAAAAATGGATTCCATTATATTTGTTGTTGGATGGCACTGCAGTAAGTGATGTCTAAAAACTCAGGTGAAATGATAATACCAGGTGACAAGGAGAGAAAATAAGAGAGCCAACTATCAGTTACCCCACTATTATTTCTCTAGGACTCTTCAAGTATTACACGTAAATACTTGCTTAGTGTATGTCAATTTAACAGTCAGCTGCATCATTGCATTTAGCTCCAAAATATATTAGATTGGGTGATGGGTCAAATTTATCAATGTATTTTTAAATTCTTATTGGTTATTATGTATAATATATTGAATCCTAAATTTTCCTTGTAGATAAACTACAGGATTGTGAAATTAGTTATATCAGTATAGTTATACTAAAACAAATAGAGGGTTGATGAGATGGATCATGAGCAAGTAAAGAACCTGCCACATAGCCCTGATGACCTGAATTCAATCTTTGGAACCCACATATAGGTAGAAGGAGAGAACAGACTCCTAAATGTTTTATTAACACCTAAACCTCCAGATGTGTATGTCTGCACTTATATCACACACACACACACACACACACACACACACACACACACACACACACACTCACGCACATGCACATGTGCACACACATGAACATGCACACTACTGCATACTCACACAAGTATATACACACTCATATACCAACATATACACACAAAAAAATAAATCTATGTAAATTTCCCATGTTCTTAAAGAGAATGTGTCTACATAGCTAATTATAGGCCAGTTAGGGCTACAAAGTATATATTTTTCTACATTTTAAAGCACTTAATTAAAATAAGAATAGGGAATTTTTTCTTTGATCATTTGTTCAATTTATGCCAATTATATGATGTATCCACTACAAAATCCAACAGAATATTTGATTTGGTTGATAAAAATATACTTCAAAAATTAACTGGGGAGTGCCCTCCGCCATCTTTGCTCCAGTGACTGGGAAGTTGGGACAGCCAGGTTCTGAGACAGACAGGCATAATATCGCTTGGGTCTCGGGCAGCTTGTGTGTATGTGGCTCCCAAGTGCTGTGCTGATCTGCAGTAACCAGCGCGCCAGCTCTGCTGTGGGACTTCTGCCTGGCAGAGGGACGCCCCCTCCCCCCCCTAGGAGAGATCACACACCTCTGCACAGGGCAGGAGCCTACCAGCCTCCCTTTGGCGACCTCTGCTCCAGGAATCCACTAGGCTGAGCCTTTGGATGTGCAAGGCCTCCCCAATATAAGATCACTTGGGGCAAGGCACATTAGGGCTCCAAAGTCACTCAGGAGCAGGCAGGCCCCAGAAATCGGTGCCAGGGGAATCCTGGTAATCCAGGGGGGGCAGAAATAGCTTTGCAGGCTCACAGGAGGTCCAACCAACAGCCAGTGGCAGCAGGACCAACTAACACCAGAGGTATCCAGATGGCAAAAGGCAAACGTAGGAATGTTACTAACAGAAATCAAAGTAATGTGGGACCATCCGAACCCAACTCTCCAACAGCAGCAAGTCCTGGATACCCCACCACACCCGAAAGACAAGATCTGGATTTAAAATCACTTCTCATGATGCTATTAGAGGATCACAAGAAGGACACAAATAAATCTAATAAAGAATTACAGGAGACCATGAATCAACGGTTAGAAGCCCTTACAAAGGAAACACAAAAATCGCTTAGAGAAATGCGGGAGAACATGGATCAAAAGATGGAGGCGCACAAGGAGACAACACAAAAATCGCTTAACGAGATGAATCAACGGGTAGATGCACTCACAAAGGAGGCACAAAATTTGCATAAAGAAATGCAGAAGAATATGGGTCAACAGATGGATGCCCAAAAGGAGGCAACACAAAAATTGCTTAAAGAAATGAATCAACGGTTAGATGCCCTTACAAAGGAAACACGAGAACTGCTTAAAGAAATGCAGGAGACGATGGATCAACAGATGGAATCCCATGAGGAGGAAACACAAAAATCGCTCAGAGAAATGCAGGAGAACGTGGGTCATCAGGAAGAAATCCTGAAAGAGGTAATGCAAAAATACCTTAAAGAAATACAGGAAAATACAAACAAACAAGTGAAGGATCTCAGCAAATCCATCCAGGAACTAAAAAAGGAAGTAGAAACAACTAAGAAATCACAAAGGGAGACAACTCTGGAGATAGAAAACCTTGGGAAGAAATCAGGAGTCATAGACGCAAACATCAACAATAGAATACAAGAGATGGAAGAAAGAATCTCAGGTGCTGAAGATTCCATAGAAAGCAGCGACTCAACAGTCAAAGAAAATGCAAAATGCAAAAAACGTGTAACCCAAAACATCCAGGAAATCCAGGACACAATGAGAAGACCAAACCTAAGGATTATAGGTATAGATGATAGTGAAGATTTGCAACTTAAAGGGCCAGTAAACATCTTCAACAAAATTATGGAGGAAAACTTCCCTAACTTAAAGAGAGAGATGCCGATGAACGTACAAGAAGCCTACAGAACTCCAAATAGAGTGGACCAGAACAGAAATACCTCCCATCACATAATAATCAAAACACCGAATGTTCTAAACAAAGAAAGAAACCAAAAGCAGTAAGAGAAAAGGGCCAAGTAACATACAAAGGAAGACCTATCCGAATCACATCAGACTTCTCACCAGAGACTATGAAAGCCAGAAGATCCTGGGCAGATCTCATGCAGACACTAAGACAGCACAAATGCCAGCCTAGACTACTATACCCAGCAAAACTCTCAATCACCATAGATGGAGAGACCAAGATATTCCATGATAAAACCAGATTTTCACAATATCTTTCCACAAATCCAGCCCTGCAACGGATAACAGGTGGAAACCTCCAATACAGGGAGAGAAACAACACCCAGGAAAAAATGAGATAATAACCTTCTTGAATCAAACCCAAAAGTAGATAACCACTCAAACATGAAGATAGCGTCAAGAATGGCAGATGGCAATAATCACTATGCCTTAATCTCTCTTAATATCAATGGTCTCAATTCCCCAATTAAAAGACATAGACTAGCAGACTGGATACGTAAACAGGACCCAGCATTTTGCTGCATGCAGGAAACGCACCTCAGTGTCAAAGACAAACACTACCTCAGAGTAAAAGGCTGGAAAACAATTTTACAAGCAAATGGCCCCAAGAAACGAGGTGGAGTAGCCATCCTAATATCAGATAAAATTGATTTTCAACCAAAAGTCATCAAAAAAGACACAGAAGGACACTACATACTGATCAAGGGAAAAATCCACCATCAAGAACTCTCAATTCTGAATATCTATGCTCCAAATGCAAGGGCACCCTCATTCGAAAAGAAACTTTACTAAAACTCAAAGCACACATCGCACCGCACACAATAATAGTGGGTGACTTCAACACCCCACTCTCTGAAATGGATCGTTCAGGAAAGCAGAAACTAAACAGGGACACAGTGAATCTAATTGAAGCCTTGGACCAAATGGAACTAACTGATATATATAGAACATTTCATCCTAGAGCTAAAGAATACACCTTCTTCTCAGCTCCTCATGGTACCTTCTCCAAAATTGACCATATAATTGGTCACAAATCAGACCTCAACAGATATAAGAAGATAGAAATAATCCCATGCCTCCTATCAGATCACTATGGAATAAGGGTGGTCTTCAATGGCAACAAAAACAAAAGAAAACCCACGTACACATGGAGGCTGAACAATGCTCTACTCAATGATAACTTGGTCAAGGTGGAAATAAAGAAAGAAATCAAAGACTTTTTGAAAGTTAATGAAAATGAAGGCACAACATACCCTAATTTATGGGACACAATGAAAGCAGTGCTAAGAGGAAAATTCATAGCCCTGAGTGCCGCCAAAAAGAAACGGGAGACAGCAGACACTAACAGCTTAATGGCACACCTGAAAGCCCTGGAAAAAAAAGAAGCAAATACACCAAAGAGGAGTAGAAGGCAGGAAATCATCAAACTCAGGCCTGAAATCAATCAAGTAGAAACAAATAAAACCATACAAAGAATCAACAAAACGAGGAGTTGGTTCTTTGAGAAAATCAACAAGATAGATAAGCCCTTAGCCAGACTAATCAGAGGGCACAGAGATAGTATTCAAATTAATAAAATCAGAAACGAAAAGGGAGAGATAACAACAGAAACTGAGGAAATTCAAAAAATCATCAGATCCTACTACAAAAACCTGTATTCAACACAGCTAGAAAATCTTGAGGAAATGGACAATTTCCTTGACAGATACCAAGTACCAAAATTAAATCAGGATCAAATAGACCATCTAAACCGTCCTATAAACCCTGAAGAAATAGAAGTTGTCATTGGAAGTCTTCCAACCAAAAAAAGCACAGGTCCAGATGGTTTTAGTGCAGAATTCTATCAGACCTTCAAAGAAGACCTAACACCAATACTCTTCAAACTGTTCCACAAAATAGAAACAGAAGGAACACTACCCAACTCGTTCTATGAAGCCACAATTACACTAATACCAAAAGCACACAAAGATCCAACAAAGAAAGAGAATCTCAGGCCAATCTCTCTTATGAATATCGATGCAAAAATACTCAATAAAATTCTTGCCAACCGAATCCAAGAACACATCAAAACAATCATTCACCACGATCAAGTAGGCTTCATCCCAGAGATGCAGGGATGGTTCAATATAAGGAAATCCATCAATGTAATCCACTACATAAACAATCTCAAAGAACAAAACCACATGGTCATCTCATTAGATGCTGAGAAAGCATTTGACAAAATTCAGCATCCTTTCATGCTAAAGGTCTTGGAAAGATCAGGAATTCAAGGCCCATATCTAAACATAGTAAAAGCAATTTACAGCAAACCGGTAGCCAGCATCAATCTAAATGGAGAGAAACTTGAAGCAATCCCACTAAAATCAGGGACTAGACAAGGCTGCCCTCTCTCTCCATATCTTTTCAATATAGTACTTGAAGTTCTAGCTAGAGCAATTAGACAACAAAAAGAGATCAAAGGGATACAAATTGGAAAGGAAGAAGTCAAACTATCACTATTTGCAGACGATATGATAGTATACTTAAGCGACCCAAAGAACTCCACCAGAGAACTCCTACAGCTGATAAACGACTTCAACAAAGTGGCCGGATATAAAATCAACTCAGGCAAGTCAGAAGCCTTCCTATACTCAAAGGATAAGCAGGCTTAGAAAGAAGTAAGAGAAATAATACCCTTCACAATAGCCACAAACCATATTAAGTATCTTGGCGTGACTCTACCCAAACAAGTGAAAGATCTGTATGACAAGAACTTCAAGTCTCTGAAGAGAGAAATTGAAGAAGACCCCAGAAGATGGAAAAATCTGCCATGCTCATGGATTGGCAGGATTAATATAGTAAAAATGAGCATCTTACCAAAAGTAATACACAGATTCAATGCAATCCCCATCAAAATCCCTACTCAATTCTTCATAGAGTTAGAAAGAGCAATTCAAAAATTCATCTGGAATAACAGAAAACCCAGAATAGCTAAAACTATTCTCAAGAGTAAAAGAACCTCTGGGGGAATCAGTATCCCAGACCTCAAGCTGTACTACAGAGCAATAGTGTTAAAAACCGCATGGTATTGGTACAGTGACAGACATGTAGATCAATGGAACAGAATTGAAGACCCAGAAATGAATCCACACTCCTATGGTCCCTTGATCTTTGACAAAGGAGCTAAAACCATCCAGTGGAAAAAAGATAGCCTTTTCAACAAATGGTGCTGGCTCAGCTGGAGGTCAACATGCAGAAGAATGCAAATTGACCCATTCTTATCTCCTTGCACTAAGCTCAATTCTAAGTGGATCAAAGATCTCCACATAAAACCAGACACACTGAAACTAATAGAAGGGAAACTAGGGAAGAACCTTGAACATATGGGCACAGGGGAGAATTTCCTGAATAGAACTCCAATAGCTTATGCTCTAAGATCAAGAATAGACAAATGGGACCTCATTAAATTACAAAGTTTTTGCAAGGCAAAAGACACTGTCAAAAAGACAAAGCGGCAACCAACTAACTGGGAAATGATCTTTACCAACCTTACATCCGACAGAGGGCTAATATCCAAGATATACAAAGAACTCAAGAAGTTAAACTCCAGAGAGGCAAGTAACCCTATTAAAAAATGGGGTACAGAGCTAAACAAAGTGTTCTCACCTGAAGAATATCTAATGGCTGAGAAGCACCTAAAGAGATGTTCATCATCCTTAGTCATTAGGGAAATGCAAATCAAAACAACCCTGAGATTCCATCTCACACCAGTCAGGATGGCTATGATCAAAAACGCAGGAGACAGCAGTTGTTGGTGAGGATGTGGAGAAAGAGGAACACTCCTCCACTGCTGGTGGAATTGCAAGCTGGTACAACCACTCTGGAAAGCAGTCTGGCGGTTCCTCAGAAAACTGGGCATGACACTCCTGGAGGATCCGGCTATACCACTCCTGGGCATATACCCAGAGGCTTTACCTGCATGCAAAAAGGACACATGCTTCACTATGTTCATAGCAGCCTTATTTATAATAGCCAGAAACTGGAAAGAATCCAGATGTCCCTCAACGGAGGAATGGATTCAGAAGATGTGGTATATCTACACAATGGAATACTACTCTGCAATTAAAAACAATGAATTCACGAAATTCCTAGGCAAATGGTCAGATCTTGAAAATATCATCCTTAGTGAGGTAACCCAATCACAAAAGAACACACATGGTATGCAGTCACTGATAAGGGGATATTGACCCAGAATCTCAGAATACCCTAGACACAATCCGCATATCAATAGATTTCTAAGAAGATGGAAGGAGAGACTCCTGTTCCTGGAAAGACTGGATGTAGGGGAACGCCAGGACAGAGTAAGGAGAGGGGGTTGAATGGAGAAAAGAGGGAGGGAAGGGGGCTTATGGGACTTTCGGGGAGGGAGGAAACGGGAAAGGGGAAATGATTTGGAATGTAAATTAAAAAAAAATAAAATAAAAAAAATATACTTCAAAGAGCAGAGGTAATGACTTAGTATATGTCTAATCCAAGCCATTTTGGGGGTATTTGCAATGTTATTTGGGGAGCACACTCCGTTTATGTTTCCTGTAAGATGGCCTCTTTATGATGTTTTGAATACAGTTGTGTACATGAACTGAAGAGTAAGAAAAATATGCTAACAATATTGATGTAAAATACATGTGTGTGCAAATGGCAAGAAAGCCAGCGATGTATATGACTCTGTCCACCACAGAGTGTATACTAATAGAAGGAATCAATATCATCTGTAGAGAGAGTGATTTAAAATGAGGCCAGGTCAGGAGCACGAAGGGAAGCAGTCAGAAATGTTACCAATCAGGAAAGTGTGGCTTTGCATTAGCAGCTGAGAGGAGGCATGAAAAGTATGAGAGTTCTTAGCAGTTCTCTGGCTACACGTGGTCCAAGAAAAAAAGGGTAAGATGTTCCTTTTACATTGAGTAACTAGAGGGTTAATGGTGTCCTTAACAAGAGCAGTTTTAATGGACTGATGGACAGTGAAGCCAGAGAGCAGTGGATTAAAAAGCATAGGCGAGGAGATGAAGTGCAGCCTATGAGAAGAGATAATTCTTATTGAAAGTCTTGTCTGACATATTGATATTATGAATCTCTTGACATGATGCCCTTGGAAGGACACAATATCATTTCTGTGTGATTCCTGATAAAACTCAAGAAGTTTTAAAATTTCAGTCATGAAGAAAATATGCAACAAACCCAACTGAAGGTCATTCAACAAAGAAACTAATGAAAGGCTCTTGAAAGTGCTAAGACTATATATACAGTTAATGGAACTGATACCCAGCATAGGGAGCTACAGAGAAATGGTGACTCATTGCAATGCAGGAACTTGGACTGGAACCTGGAAGAGAAAACAAGATGAGTACAAGCTGGTGAAATTGGAAATGCCTTTTATTCCATAGTTTCGCACCAATTATTTTCGGGTTCTACAGTGCTTTAACTTTAGGGGACATTGCGAAGGATTATATGTAGAGTTCACTAACTTCTGAATTTTCCTGTAGCTCTAAAATTAGCTCAGAAACACATTTTGCTCTGAAAGGAACAGGGGAAATGGGAAAGGTTGGAAGCAGCATGGGGCCGAGGCGAATTTCAAATTAGCTGTAGAGATAAAAATGATTGGTAATATTTCTAGGAGATTATCATATGGTGTGTATTATGCAAAATGCCTTGTGAAGAAGCTTTAATTGTTTGAACCTAACTATATGATGGAGGAAATCTGTCTTTGCTGTTTGCTATTCTACTTTTAAACATACAGAAAGGGAGACATGAGTTTAAATATGACCACACAAACAGCAAGTGTCAGAGTTGGCATTATGAAACTGACTTGCAAATTTACTATATTTTCTTTATTAGATTTTCTATAGTTTGGCATGTTTAAATTCTTGTTTACTTTGTGTGTCGGCATGTGTATATATGTGCATGTGTGTGGTATTTGCATGTGTGTGTGTGCATGTGCATGTATGAGTGCCTAAATCTATGTATGTGTACTACGTACATGTCTGGTGCCTGTGGAGGATAGAGGAGAGCACTCTATCCCCTGAATTTGGAGTTACATGATATTGTGAGCTGCCATAGTTATGCCTGGAACCAAAAGTAGGTCCTTTTCAAGAGCAGCAAGTGCTTTTAACCACTTAGCCATCTTCCCAGTCTCTGAGTAGATATCTTTAACTGATTAAAGTACAGATGAGGAAAAGAAAACACAAGACAAAGACAAGATAGAAAGTAGAGTGCCAAATCCAGCATATGAACAGAGTCAATGGAGTTGGCTCATAGTGGAGACACTGCATTCATAGTAAAAGTGAGAGAAACCTAAGGAATGAGTAGAGAGGCAGTTAATGTGTAAGCTGTATTAGGTGGAGATGTTGAGAGTTCTCAGCGGTCTTTATTTTCTTGGTGAAGTAGGTACTCATCAGCTCCATCTAACATCCAGTTAGATGACTGTAAAGTTGAATATTGGAGTGAGTGGTGAGATTGTGATGAGCTAATGTAGAGGAAAGTGAAAGGAACTGGTAAAGAACACAGGTGGAGTAGCCAGCCTGCATTGAGGACAAAGTGGCAGGAACATACTGACCAGCATGTCTACTATCTTTGTAGAGATATGGCTTCTACAGTGTGTTCTGTGGTTCATGCTATGCACTGTTAATTTTGTTCAGATTTGTAGGTTTGCTGAGTATTTGCTGTCAAAGTAATTTATTAAGAAATAGAGACATGTCACTAAGAAATTAGTAAGATAAGTAAACTCAAAACTAGTAGAAATAGTTTTCAGCAGGAGAGGACAGCTGAGGATTGTATTTAGAGCAATGTATTGCTTCAACTTTCTTTAATAATGTTTTTCATATAATTACTAAATGTTTCTTCCAGTAGTTATCTATGACTATATTCTCTAAAAGAGATTTTTTTTATTGTTTGAGAATGATTCATGTTTAAGTATATGTTTTAATTAATAAGCATATCTCAAATATGTTCTTAGTTTCATGATTCATATTTTTATTTTCATATATTATTTTATTTCATTCTCTAGATATTCTATCCAAATAAACAGCTATTAACTATAAAGGGTTGTGAAATTTGAGTATTATTTGAATCTCACTTAAATTAAATAAAATTTAAAATCTATTCTACAATTTTAATAACTAAATTTTAAGTGTCCAATAGCTACATGTTGCTAGTAGCTACTATATTACACTGTACAGCTATTTAAATTTTAATTATGCTTGAAAATTATATTAGAAGGCACTGCTATAGAATTTATTTATGCTTTGGAAGGCTTATGTTGCCTTTCTAATTAATATTTGCTGAATGCTTGAGGAAGATTTTTTTTATCCCCAAATGCTCAAAATGTTATGTTAAAAAGTTTCTTTTGATATTTCTATAGTTTTGCTAAAATGTTATTTAAGTTATAAATATATCTGAAATGTTTTATCACATAAATGATCTAAGAACTTGCATACTTTTTAACTTTCCAATCAATAAAGTTTAATGAGGTTGAAACCATTCTCTCCAACATTTAATATTCAACATTAAATATTTATGTTTTATTTATTGGATATTTATTGTATCACATTGAATTTTTAGATAGAATTAACTTCACTTTTATAAAATGGTTTTCAATAGTTATAAAATGTATTCTGTATTTTGGAAATTATAGGAAAGATGAGTTAATCCGTTTTGTATGTGTGTACGTGTGTGTGTGTATGTGTGTGCATGTGTGTGTGTGTGCGTGTCTGTGTGTGTGTGTGTATAAAAGAGGGGGCAAGATGGGGGAAGGGACTGTAATAAACTATATTGAAACTGTTGTGAATATGCTTGGATACCACTCTAGTTTGTTCTCCTGAAAAATCAGTCTCTTTTTGACTCAGTTCAAATCAGTTACTGAGTAGGTGCACACAAAACCAGGAAGGCATCCCAGAAGTCCACTCTAGTTACAGTTTATGTCAGGTGACTCATTCTATGACATGAGCAGCTGTAGGGATGAGAATACTGCTCAGAAGACAGAGTCAACCAACGTAAAGGATGATTGAATTAGGATGGATTCAAGTAGTCACGTTTGGAAGGATAACTGTAGATGAGTTAAATTTTCCTCCATATCTGCCAATGACCCAGATTAAAAATAAGACAAGTACAGTGTTGGGGAATATGTCATTACCTGATAGCCATAGTAGTCAAGTTCTAAGTAACTAGATGAGATTTGTTTGGGCTTGAATAGAGTTGAAATTTAGATTATAAAGTATCTTAACACTGGAGAAAGATTTATTTACTTAAGTCATTACAATGCCAAGATTAATTCTAATAAAAGTGCTGTGGTAAAAAATATGCCAAACACATATTAAGATAAAGAAAGGGATCTTATAGCCAGCCCATAGATATGACAATATAATTGGTAGTATATGAGTAAATTTTTGATTGCCACTCAGATATGTGAGTTTTAACATTTTTTGTACTTTTGAAACAATTTAAATCATATATAAATTATATAAATTGATGATAGGAGAGGCCAGCTGAGGAGAATTTAGAGCAGTCAGTGTATTGTTTCAACTTTCTTTTATTATTAATGCTTTTCACGTAATTACTAAACACTTCTTCCACTAATTATCTATGGCTATATTTTTTAAAGAGATGTTTGTTTATATTGTTTGAAAATAATTCATGTTTAAGGATATACTATAAATAAATACATATGTATATATATTTATAAGAACATCTAATAATTGAAAACAAAAATGTTTTGTAAAAAGCTGTGGGTCCAACTTTAATATATTTTAATGTATGATAGACCATATTCCTTTTACAAAACTTATTTGAGACTGTCTGAATCAGCCAAGAAAAATGGAATTTCTAAATTGAAAGATTTGACATTTGATATTTTTCCATTGCTACTAAGGATATAAAAACTAGATTAGTGGCAGTAAGCAAGAATAAATTATTTCTTTTTGTTCTGCAATTACATCTTCAGTTATCTCTTCCTGGAAAAGTATTTAACAGAACAGTTGATGTTTTTCACTTAAAGAGCATAATCAAGCCCTAAGCCAAAATGCAGAAAATTTAATTTAGATTTCATTGTTTTTTGGATATACTTCCATGAATGGCTTCAAGTTATATTTCCTACCATTTGTTGAAAGCAAATGCATCATCTGGAAGCAAAATTCATTGTTTGGCAGATGAAAATGAGACACGCCTGGTAATATTACAGTTGACTAAAATATTTCTAATAAAAATGTTAAACTAATAGGATGTTACACACTTCTTACACATTCTTTTCTGTTCATTATCTTCTATATTCTAGGTGAAAAGTACTGATATCATAAAAATTTTAAATTTTATTTAGCTGTTGGTATTCCCTATGAATAGTTATACTAAAGATGTTGGAGTTTAACACTTTTGAGTAGTAACTCACCTTTGAGTGCCAATTTTATTTTGTTTATAAAGCTTCAAAAATTTGATTTGCTGTGTACATATTAGTTTGGAAAATAAAGTGTGTCAAGATGAAATAAAAGAAAAGAGCATCCAATTATTTAACTCTATACAATGAATATAAAATGATTTCTCTTTATCTTCTTAAAAGCATAGTTTACTTACCTCCGTGAAATTAAGACTTCACATTGAGGTGAGTTATTGACCCATAAAATCAGGAATGTTCAAACAACCTCCCTTTTCCCACTCTCCACAAAAGTCTGCTCCTAAAAATCAATTGCTCAAAACTGATGATGGTGACAGTGGTCAGGATGTGCTCAGAGGATGATAGATGAGAGGGAAGGAGTTTTCGTAAATATGCAGCCTCTAGAAAACCTTACGAGTTTACTGGTAACTGCCCATCAATAATTCTCAGTATGTAAACTGAGCTTCACAAACAAACCAGATAGGGAAGACATTAAAAGAATTTCTGAGAAAACTGGAAAATATTTCTAAAATATTTAAAAGATATTTGTAATATTGAGTAGGTGAACCTCATGGGTATTTCTCACAATAGCATTTTACTGTAGTTCTCATTACTGTACAAAAACTAAGTTGTAAATACTAAAGAGCTCATATGTTTGAAATTAAATTAACAAAAATTTAGTAAAAACTCACAAAAGATAAGGATGTTGCATATTATTAAATTAAATTTTATTTTGTCAATTTTAAGCATATAATGAATTGTAATTGCTCTTACTCCCCTCTCTCTTATCTATCTTATCTTCCACCCCAAGAATACCCTCCCTAATCCCTTCTACACTCAAGATGTTTTCTTTTGTTTTATGAGCCACTGTGCTTTTCAGGGACATCTGTGTGAGTATGGGTTTAGAACTATCCAGTGGGGCCTGGTAGGCTCACCAGTGGGTATGTAACTGAAAACAATGACTTTCCTTCTCCTAGGATCTATTAGAGGCAAATTGCTCATCAGAGAATAATAGGGCCCTTTGAGTCCCTCCCTTATCCATGACTGATTGTCAATAGGACCAAATTAATACAGGGATGGTATATACAACCCACAGTTATGTGAGTTTATAATTTCAATGGTTGTTTTCATACCCAGAAGACAGAATTTTACAGACTTTCTTCCTGTCTTTTGTCTCTTACATCCTTTAGACAACCTTTTCTACAGTGTACCTAGAACACAAGACATAGATTTGGATTGCATTCTTACCAGTTGTGCCACTGTTCACAGATGACTAAGACTATCCATGCCTTAATAGCATTTTTTGGTGATATTAAAGCTGTCTATGAGGTAGAAGGTTTCAAGCTCAATTTTACCTTGATTTCTCTGTATCTGGTAACCAAGATGGGTGGTGTCTTCATCTATAGTCTTACCATATAACAGTAGAGGAAAATTGTTTCATTGTGGAAAGTATAGTTTGTCTCAGTATGACTTTTGACAACATTTCTTTGCTTGCAAATGCTCATTGTAATGACCCATTGATTTGTTCTGAAGCCTCTAGCAGTAGTCTGCTACTTCACTAATACTGGAACCTCACTGGAGCGCCTCTTGAAAATCCTGTTGTATCCTTGTGCCATGAGGTCCTATAGTATTGTATCAGTAGGACTGGCTCCTCCACTTCTTCCAGCAGTTTATCCATAGGGTAGATGTTGGGGGTGAACCAATTCATAGCCCTGGATTTGGGCCTAAGAGGTATCTGAGCTGGTTAGCCATGTCACCAAGCAGGAGATGAGTGTCAGGGTCAGCTCTCCCAAGCTCATATCCTTGGGGGTGGCTCTCCCACAACTCCTGCGATCTGCTGTGCCTCACTCCTGAATACTGCAGCTGGCTAGGCGTGGGGCCATCTCTTCTGCTGTCATGCTCCCCAGGGCCAGCTCTCCCATGATGCCCAGGTAAGAGGTGGGGCCACTCTGCAATGTCCTCAGACATTAACCTCTCCCCTAGGGGGAACCCAGAAGGGGACATCTGCCTGGCCTTTGGTGGTAACAGACTCCAGCTGCTGTAGGGCCAAGAACCCAAACATGGCCCCTAGTGGCAGCACAGGCCAGGATTCCATGATGGTCCTAGGTGGCATCACCAGGTACTCACGACCTTCAAATCTCCAGTTCTGCCTCTCCTCGTTGTGCCCACATCCTTTTGTTTACCTTTTTCTTCTCACTTCTCTACCACTTACTTGTTCCCTGTAGTGCTACCTGCACTCAGAGTGGTCTCAGGAATGCTTGGTCCTACCTGTGCATTATAGCACTGAATTGGTGGTCATCTCAGGCTAGCTCCCTGTATGGGATCCCCGGTGCCAGTCTGGTGGTTGTCTTAGGCTTACTTTTTTCCATGAAGGTTAGCCTACTAATCATTCGGATGTTCACAGAACAGAGTCTTTCTCCTCTCTGCCACCTACTGATGCACATGTAACACAGCAGCCATGCCTGCAATGACTCTAGGGTCAGGATATTGAGGAATTTTTAAGGATAAATACCGTATTATGACTAGATTTTGAAAAATTTGTTTAAAATGTACCTGATGGAATGTTGCCTGTGGGTATATGATGAAAAAATAGCAAGATACAATTATCATCCAATTTTTGAAACAGAAAACTTAAGAAAACATCACTATCACCACGACTACCATCACCATCAGCAGCAGCAGCAGCACCACCACCACCACGACAAACACCAGCACCACCACCATCAGCAGCAACAACATCGATACTTACTGCACCAGACAACAGAAGAAATATTTATTTCTTTATAGTATTATCACACTTAGTGATTATACTATATTGATGTAGGTAATTGCATTACCATCATTTCTCAGAAGAGAACAGAGAGTTAGAGGTATTAATTAACTTTCCAAGATTCAATCTGCAATGAATGGCAGAACTAGGAATTACTAAGTAGTGCATTTTCTACATTACCAAAAGACTTGCTAGTATTTAACATGTTTAGTTGCTTTTAGACAGGAAGTAAATGTGTGAAAAGAAAAGAAATTAATATTACCCAAATTAACACATTTATTCAGTGCTTGTTACAGCTATCACTTAGAACATTTTTTTTAAGAGATTTGAAGACAGGCAACAACAAAAAAAAAGAGAAAACTGAAGGGAAAAAACCCAGCAAGGACTCTAGATTTCATCTACTGTGATTAGATATTGTTGGCATGATGAAACATTAATAGTAGGCTAACTTAAAGTGAAGAATGGGATCCTGTATGTCTTTGTCTGTCTAGAGTTGGAAGTAAGGAAGTAAGAAAAGTTGAATAAAGTTTGCTGAAGAGTTTATGGTCTGGAATTCTATTGTACCTATTGCTATTTTGCAGTTATGGTTTCTTTTATTCCCACTTTTTGATCATTCTGTCACTTAGAGGTGTTTTGCCAATTCCTAGGGGACTAGAGATCAAGACCTCACTCATCAGAGATTGCCCATTTATTGTCATGGTCCTTATGTCCTGATATCTTGGTCTTTTAACTATTGTATTATTATGGCTATCAAATGATGATAGAACAGATACACGGAAGCATCTGATATCCTAGGTAGATTGCAACTTGTCATCACCATGAAAGCAAAACCAAGGAATAGTGGTCCTTCTAAGATGAAACCCTCAAGTCAGGTCATGAGAACAAATCCCTAAGAGTTAGTAAGAGGATCACCTTTGTAATTCAAGTAGCTTTCTTCCAAGTATAAAGTATATAGTCTTTTCTGTCTTTCTTGTTTCATTGATCCATATAGAGCAAGAAGTATTAGCAATGACATGGATGTCGCCAGAGATAATCATTGAGAATCTGGAACAATTAGTTTGTCACTGATTCCTCTAGTGACTTGAGATGGATAGACCTCCTTTATGTCAACTTCTATTTAAATTAGTAGTGCCTTTTGGTTTTTATAGCTCTCTCTCTCTGTGTGTGTGTGTGTGTGTGTGTGTGTGTGTGTATGTGTGTGTGTGTTTGTATATGTGTTGTTTGCTCTCCACCTGGAAGGTGAAGAGGAGTCAGGAGGAGTAGGTTCCATGGGGTTCTGCTTCAGCTGGGAATGCAGAGATTGTTATAGCTTTTAAGAGAAGTGAGAATGTTTGGGTGATCTGAGAAGTGCAGGCCCTGTGTCTCTCATCAGCTACCATGGCAGCGCCAGATAGAACATCCAGTGATGAATGCTTTGGGAGAAAGAACTCTTCCCCAAGTAATACATCTCAGTAGAAAAGTGGTCACTCTCAGATTATCCTTGGTGAAATAATTTGTGTGTTTTATTACTTGTGAACAGGGACTATATAAACATTAAGGAGTGGGGTGGGATTTAAGGGTAGGTGTTCCCTATTGGCTCAGTTTTAAATGTTAGCGATGTTCCATTTACTTAGGGGAAGGACTCCAGGCATTTCATTATGTGTCTGACTGCCCTTGGTCCTATCAATGGAGTGTCATGGTTCTGTGTTCCAGTGCAGGTGCAGAAATGGGGGGGGG
Source organism: Tokudaia tokunoshimensis (assembly GCA_036184795.1). Lineage (NCBI taxonomy): Eukaryota > Metazoa > Chordata > Mammalia > Rodentia > Muridae > Tokudaia > Tokudaia tokunoshimensis. The sequence goes on along the minus strand of BTHU01000002.1, from coordinate 48,954,136 downwards.
GAGCAGCTCAAGTCTTGCCAATCTCAGGTCTCTGAGATTCTGGGGGGTCTGAGCTCACTCAACCCTACCAGTTCTTTTGTCTGATGGAATGGTCCACTTGCCCCATGTGTGCATGTGTGTGTGTGTGTGTGTGTGTGCGCGCGCGCATGTGTGTGTGTGTGTGTGTGTGTGTGTGTGTGTGTGTGTCTGTACAGTTCTTAATACTGGTACCACTGTTCTTATTGTTCACACAAAGTTGGAATTAGAAGTTCTCTCAGATAGTATGTCTGAGATGAAATGCTGGCCTCTTTAGAACTAATGTTTGAGTCAGAATTTCTTGACTTAATGATTTTCAGATTTGGGATTTATATGAAGAATGTCCTAGACTATTACTCTAAAAGTGCTCTAGGAATTACTCTAAGATTAACAGGACCAGACACTGGTCATAACAAAAGTAATAGCTAAAAGAGGTCAGTTTGAGAGTCATGGGGAAAATCACTTAGTACCATTGGTAACATTGTATTATAGTAACTATGGTTTATAGTATAATTTTGATTACTCTCTCCTATATATCAAGCAATTGACCCATTGTACAGTAAATATTTTGGATTGTTCTTAGAATTATCTTGCAATGGGAATAACCATTAAATGTGAATACAGAAAATTCCTCAATCTAGGAAAGATCATTGAAGTGTGTACCTTTTTCTGGGAGAAGAGAAGGGCAGCAGGATCTAGGCCAGTCTTAGAGCAAAGAGTAATGTTAATGTGATAAAGAGAAAAAAAAACAGTGTCTTATGAATGTTTGGCCACTGTATTTATTATTGTTATTATTATTATTATTATTGTAGTTTCTATCTGCACTGTATGTGTAGACAGGAACTGTGGGGTCAAAACCGAGTGATAGGGAACAATTCAGAAACACTGTAAGGTTTAGCACTCATAGATGCTATTGACCCAATATGAGGATTAAACCTTTACAATGAGGGCAAAGGTAAGATTGCAGTAGACAATGGGGTTTTTTATGTTTCTCCTGAAACAGGACTTAAAACTTTAATTGTCTGGATCACCTGTCCATAGACACTTAAACAAATCTTTCGTAGTCAAGTATATATAAGCAGTACAGCTTTAAGAAGCCAACACGGTCTGAAGATGTAACCATATGGTAGACCTTAGTGTTCATAAGACCCTAGGTTTGAGTGCTAGACCAAAGGCAAAAGCAAAAGCAAAACAAATGGACAGTGAACAAAGAACCTTCTTTTGGTCTCAGGAAATATGTTTGAGGTTGACACTCAGAAGATTTTTTTACTGAAGCTATAGTCAATTCATAACAATGCACTTACAGAAAAACTCTGCACCCAATAAAACCTAATGATGCTTTAAATTGTCATTTGTTAGGGAGATAAGTTTGCATAATCTTTAACAGGGAGTATCTTCTCATCAATCAACAAGGTGCACCCTATGTGATGGCCTGACTTGTCACAGTTCTAATTTGTCTTTTGAGATGTTATGTCTTTTAGTTTCACTACCCTCTGTACAAAGAAGAAAACTATCTCCACACTGTAACTGAATGGGAGAAGCGGGAGGTTTATATATCTGAACGCTTATTTGAGAAGCCCAGAAAAATGAGAGGAGGGTTTTAGCAAATACCTAAGATTTTACTATTCAGGTAGGTGTATTGCTATCTCTGACAGAAGAAGGTATAAAGGTGACAACTTTACCTATTTCAGACCCTGGAAAAGAACAGAGCAAAAATCTACTATAGTATGGCAAGTAGTTTCACTTGGAAACAGAGGATGTTATTTGAGATAGGTACTACAGGAAAGTGATGGTATGATTTGTTAATGGCTCCAACATATTGAAGAAGAATATCAGTATCTTACTTGCTTGCTTCCTTTTTGGCAGCCTGGGAACATTTATAACAACTAGCACTGGATAAGTAAATTCCTTTGCATATAAATCTTTTATCAACTTTATGCTTTGACCCTGGCTTCAAAGTATATTGGGAGAGCTTTCAAAAAGTATGGTAGAATCTACTTGGATTTTAGTAGAGTCTATTCCAGGTATTTTGTGTTATCAGCAGACATTTTAGCCCGAAGAATATAAAAACAAATTTGGGATAACAGATTAGAAGTAACCATTCAAAATGATCACATTCTACCCTCTAGAGCTGTGAATGTTATAATCTTTAGCAAGATGACCTCCAGTAATCTTTAGCAAGGTCACCTCTAGTTTGCAGGTAGTCTTAAGGCTGATGATCAGCTGACCAAGAGAGGAAGATAATTATTCAAGATTTTCAGACGTAGTGGTGCTGGAGAGTCAATGTAATCACACAGTTCTTAAACAGAAGAAAGTCACAGTTAGGTATTTCAAGAAACTTCACTGGTCATTCTGAAGGTTGAGTAAAGGACCGTGATACGACAAATGGGACCATTAAGGCGAAGCTTGAAAATTCGAGCTCTGTATCCCCTCCAACCCTGTTGAGTCTGTAGAATTACTGCTCCAGTGACACCTCAATTTCAGCCCAATGAGATGCATTTCGCACACTAGGCCTGGAACTGAAGAACAACTGATGCCTGTTAAGCCATTACATCTGTGGCAATTTGTTCTAGCACCCACTGGAAAACAGCCCAGGCATCTAAGTGTTTATTCGAGGTACATGAAATGTAACGGGGAATAAAGTACCCTAAGAGACTCATCGTGAAAATGCATAGAAGAGTCCTCTCCTCTGGAACCTCAAGGAACAGCTGCTTTGAATGTATTGTTTCAACTTCATTTGAAAAGTCTTCCCATTTTAAATAAACAGGCTATGATTTCAGAGCAGAAATGCTTTGCGAGGATTACAGTTCATGCTCATCACTGATACAGTTTGTTTACTTTCAGGAAGAGATAGGGCAAAGTTGGAAGAGGTTAATAAAGAGAGAGTAGCTGTTGTCCTGCCAGGAAGCTGGTCATCTAGATCACTGTGTATTCATCTGGAGTGTTTAAAGCCGGATGTTGAATGACTTGCTCCCTCCTCAGAGTGCTCTCAAAGGTCAAATTGAGAGATTTTTCTTGAATTTGGCATTTCTTTTGTAAGACAGGATCATCTTCTTTGTTTCCAGTGTCTCTTCTTTTACTGTGAACAAGTGTCCTTGTCAGAAAATGGTCATCAGAAAGGTATCTGTTTGAGATGCTGTACTTTAAGTTTATTTGAATCCTTGACTTATTTTTCTTCAAAAGTCTTATCTAAATGCCACATGAGAATCATTCAATGCCATTTACCTGGTCTAATTTTTGTCTCAAAATGTCTCTTCAATTTCATGTGTTACTTCACTGACAAAATTAGGAAGGTAGCTATTACCTTCTTTAACTCCAAATGTGGCAAAAAGGAATTTTAAAAAATTTCTCCTGAAAATGCCCTATAGTTTATTTTTCTAAATGTATGATTGACAAGCCCTTCTACTTTATCGGCAGGTAGGAATTCACCTCCCCCCAATTTTTGACTACTTTTATGCCACATCTTTCCTGTGAAAAGACAAATTTGAAAGGTCCTTATAGAAACAGTCTAGTCAATATTTGCTGCTTAGGATTTAGGGTTTAGAACTTAGGTCTAACTACCATTTTTCCAAGTTGAGACAAGTAATTTCAAAGTTTTTATATGTGTGCTCGATGGTCTTTTCTATGTTCTGAAAAGTCTCGAACTATAGCTTTTAGTTTTGCTTACATCTGAGGTGTATCACTCTAGAGCTGGCTGTATCACTTAGTAGATGGAAATGGTCTTGGAGTTGGTATTTTAGAAATTACTCCCAAAATCATTTGGGAAAAGTCTAGATAAAGAGAAAGAGAGTGAGGAGATAACAGGGCTGGAGGGGTAAAAATGAAGAAGGAAGAACCAAGTCTTAGGAAGCCCATGAAACAAAAGGAAGGCGAGGGACAGCTGGGGAACTGTATTTCGTTTGCTAACCAATTTATCAGATTGTGTCTTAGCTTTGGTCAAAGGATTTCTTTTTAAATGGAAGTTACAATTGAAGTCCTTCCTCTATATATCAATAGGACATTGTCCATATTGGTTTGAAAAATGTTACTCTCTTTGTCTTCAGTCACCTCAGATGAGCAGTATTACTTGAGCCATATGTTCCTCTGAGAGGCACTTCTTGCCACTTAGACTGCTATACTGGAGGGTGAGAAGGAAATGCACGGATGCATCGGTTGTTTTTCTTAAGTGACCCCCCTGAAACCAGATCGTGATTGGTCAAGTGAGGTGCTTCTGTAGAAACAGCATGTATCAGGCCTCCAACCAGTCCGCTGCACAAAGATGTAGACAATGTACTCTGCCTGCTGTGCAGAAAGCAAAGAAAACATTTCTCTGGATCAAAGGTAAGCTCTGAGGACAAATTTGGAATTAGATGTAAGCAATTGGTGAGCCACAATAATGCTTGTACAAATGTGTACAGGTCTGGGAAGAACTGAGTAATCATTAGTCTTGAGACAAGATAAATCAGCAGGCTTAAAGGACCTGCATTCTAACCTATGGTTGTGCTCCTTACTACTAAGAACACTTTTAGAAAAAAACACAAATATAAGAACGAATGAAAACAAAAGGATATATGTAAATAATCAGCTAGGGACGTCAAACCAATGCACCCTAAAACAAGACTTATACATCAATCTGGCAGTAAGGACTTCATGAAGAAAGCAGAAGCTATCACTTGTGTTGACATTGGTATGAACTCAAGAAATTGTAAGCAGCATAGCACGGGGTGTTTCTTTGCATGCTACAATTGGTGAAAATGTATAGGCAATAACAAAGTGAAATGCAGAAAGTATCCCAAAGAAACCCCAGATAATAAAAGCATCTCAAGTGAGAATCAACAGAGGTATTTATTTGGAGTTTATAATTGAAAAAAAAAAGCAACCATCACTTTTCCTTATGAAAGACTAAAATCTGCAGGTAAATGGTACTTAATGCAATTGATAGATGGGTGAGTATATGATTAGATACATGGTAAATCCACATATGCTCTGATTAGACATTGTTGGCTCGGAGATGCTGGAGATACAGGTGAGGCATCTCGTGTGACTGGTTGGGGGATCATATTTAGTTTTATTTGATTGGTTCAGGGATAAAGGCAGGGCAGAGACAATGATCAAGGAAGCTGAAACTTACTCCTCTGGGTTAAGTTTTTACCTTCCTTGGATGATTCTTAAAGAAATTGTGGTTGGACTTCCTAGGCTGATTAATGTGGGGCTTATGGACAATTGTCTTTTATATGAAACCTTTTGGGGTCTGGCTATACATTGTTATTTAGAAATGTAGGCTCTTGGGAGGAAGGAGAGTATTGGAATTGATTCTGATGGAATAGGGAGTTGTGAGAGACTACAGTTTGGGCAAGGAATCACTTTGTCACTTAATATTTATTTATTATGGTAGAGACAGCACTCCTGCTATAATAATTTGTATCAGAGCAGGCTAGAGAGATGCAAGATTCAAGGAGACCTACAGATGATTACCAAACTTTAGTACAGGCAGAATAGAACTTAATGCAAACTCTACTTACTCAATGCTATGTATTCTCTCTGTTAAACATAGAGGCAATTTAGTCGACACAGCAGAGATGTGTACTGCAGTTCCAAGGAAGAATCATGATGATTTCTAGTTGGGTTGCAAAGGTTAGACTTATAAAACACAACAGCGTATCCACAGCCAGGATACAACGCAAGCATCTTTGTTCAATGGGCTTTGAAGAGGAATTATAATTTGCTTCTCTTTAAGTTGTAAGTGCAAGGTAACAGAAAGGGCACAGAGAGAAGAGAGAAGAGAGATGAGGGAGGGAGTGTACATACTAGGCCTTTCACCCAGAACATTCTGGGATCAATAGGTTAACTACCTAATGTTTACTTCAAATGGCTAACTAATCTGAGGACTGTATCAAGATAATAAATTAAGACAAAAGGTGGTAAAGTGGAAAAGAGTTGTAAGGGAGACAATTCTCATGACCAGTTGTTTTAATAAGTCTTTGATATACGCAGAAAGATAACTAAAAGAATTGACCTTGTGAAATAAGTATCTCCTTAAGACAGTACTGTATCTATATGAGTGTAAGAGCCTCCCTACCCAGACCCCTAAGGACTAATCTTCTGAAGAACAGGCCAATGGGATTAAACAGTGATCAGAGACATATCTGCAAAGATATAGACTGAGAGACAGTTTGGAGAGATTAAAATCAGTTCTTTTCTGAATCATCTATGATTAGGAAAGGAAGCTGTAGTGAGTCAACAAGTCTCAGTTTTTAAAAATTTTACCATTCAAACTGAGGAGATGATGTTCAGTCAAGTATGCATTATATAGCCAGTGATGATTACAAGAATCATTGAGGACTTGCTCTGGGCCAGGCATTATGATTGTTACACTTAGCACATTTAACATTTGATCTGGTTTTAGTTCTATGAAACAGGTGTTAACATTCTCTTACTGAGGGTGCTTGGATATAACAAGGTTAAATAATTTGTCTAAGTAAATGGTGAACAGTTTAAGATCCATCAGTCTTTGACACTGAGGCCAGAGCTCTTGACCACTGTGGTCAACACCTCTACTTAGAAATAATTAAGGACATCAGTTCACTTGCTTGCAAGGATCATAGAAGGCTACTTAAAAATTCACAATAATTTGAGTAGGCAGACCTGGAAGAAATGAGACTAATGCAATCTCTGGGGATGTAGAGAAAATATAAATTGTAAAAACAATTGTGGAACAGTTGATTGATAGCAGGTAAATATGAGACTGCCAAAACATCTATAGATGTTTTACCAACTTGATTTATATTTGGAAATGAATATTTAGTATCTATAACTTTTCTATATACTTTCATACACGTCTCCCTTCTTTCATATTAACTTTTGGAGGCTTCATCATTTTGTACGTAGAAATGAAGGCCACATGCAGGGAGCCCATTCACAGAGCATCCAGTATTTTAAACCCTGTCACAGTGTCCAGTGACATTGCTCAACAAAGCAACGTTGCCATCTGCTGGTAGCTTCTTTGAATTGCAGACACAAGGTTCCACAGTCCTTACTATTTAAGCAAGTGGCAGTGGCTTAGGTATGGATTCCTAAATGGAGAATGGCATGTCAAACATTCACAAGAAAAACTCAAGATGATTTTGAGTCTTACAGGGACAAACCCCACCAATTTATTCAAAGAGGTATTTCACTCAATCTCCATTGTGGAATCTGTCTGGTTGACCTGCCTCTGTGAAATTTTTCTGGATTGCTCTTTCGAGGTCAGTAGCATTTGCTAAGAATGATTTGGCTATTTATGCTACTTACCAGATTCATGCCTCCCTGTCTATCAGTGGAATTTACATGATACTATGACTCTTGGAGTAAAAATCTTGTTTGAAGCAGGCAACCATGATTTTCAATATAGTCTCTGCACTTGCTTTTTTAATCTTTCAGGTTTCATAAATTTATGATTTCATTTTTGTTTCCACCACAATTATTGTGCAACTGTTACCTAGGCTGCAGCCACCAATGTATATAGACAAGGTTAGTATAGTCACATTAATGTCTAAATATACTGCTCGTGTATATGAAAAGACTTGCCAGAAAAAAAAAATCACAGACATGGGACTTATTCAAAAGTTCTCATAATATATTCTTCAGACTCATACATGCTTTTGCAAAGGATAAGGGTTCCTTCCTTTTTATATCATGTCTTCTGGATATAATCATTTGTAGATGCATACTCAGTTTACTAAAACAAGCCAGGCAAAGGAAGCCCATGGCTTACTCACATGTGAATCACAATATACTGTACCATAGATGGAGAGCTCAGAGGGGTGGTCCTTAGAACATGAGTAACAGGGTAATATCACTCAAGTGATGGAAAACTTCAGTTAGATGAGGGTAATAAGTTCAAGAGATCAATTTCCTCTTAGGTCATTAATAATGATGCATTTTATGCTTAACATTTGGCAAATGAATATTTTATATTCATAAATATATTCTTATAAATGAATAAAATATAAATGAAGTGTTATAATCATAAACACTGTGTGAAGTAAATTTGATGTTAGTATGGTTTGTCTACTCCATGATGTATACCTATCTAAAACATGCTGTATGTCATATAGATTTAATATTTACCTATTAAAAGTTTCTCCTGATATAAGGAAAGCAGCCATGGCTAATTTTTGCCATCAAATATTATCATTACAGCTTTGCTGATATTATCTAGATGAAGCTATAGGTAACCTTCCCTAGCCAGATGTCAAGCATAGCTTCTGTGGATATTTAACACATTATGTTTCCTTGGATAGTTGAGGAGGTAGATCCAGTAATGGAATGCAACTCAGTCAATGATGTAACAATGCATTTTATTTTCTGTCCCTTTGTAAGCAGTCCTGTGAAGAAAACAGTTTTAAGTCTGCTAAGAGGAGCCCTTTGGAATGTGTTGTATACCTGTCCTCAGTTTACCTTTTCCCTTCCAAGTTATAATTATGTATGTTTAATTCTATCAGTAAGTATTTTAGTAATGGATGCATACATTACTAAACTATATATTACTCAAGAAATTTAAGTGACAATCTCTTAAAATTCATCCACCTAAGTGATGCTGAGAATTTTAGTATCCTCCATGAATAAATGTATAACATTGTTCCCATTTTACACAAAATAAATAATAAAGTTCTCACATATTCATCTGCTTTTTTGTAAGCATGACATAAACTGCCATGAGCAACCATTAAATTAACAATTACATATCATCGACATCATAGACTTTTATGGTTATTGAGTATTCCACATGTTTTCTACTTTTGGTTGTTTTAATAAACAGTAACCTTACATTTAATTAACATACTTTTTAAAGTGGCATTGCTGGATAAAGTTTATATACATTTTAAAGCTTGATTAGTAAATACTGACAAATGGTTATGTAGAAAATACAGGATTATATTTACTACCATGGTCAGGAAATGGAATACCAATAGAGGAAAAATTAATGACTGGCTTTGGTTTGTCTTTGCTGGATATGAATGAAGTAATGCTCTTCCTCATTGGTTGACAGCAGTTCTTATCTTCCCAATATCCCTTTTATAAACTTTGCTCATTAATTTTGAAAATTTTTTCCAAGTATACCTATTGTCTTTATTTTGGACAGATATAACCTGTTTTATTTTTATATAACCTGATTTTTGTTTGCCTTATAAATGTTTTTGCATCCTTAGGAACATTTTTAGCGCATTATATTATTCAACATATGATTCTATTGCACTTCATGTTTTGTAATTTTATTCAGTTAAATATTCCAGTCATCCTTCTTAACATTTCTCACATTGGCATCATGCTTTAAAATGTTTTTCCATCAGTGTAATATCAGCATTCTATTTTATTTTAAGTACTTTACTTAGAAAAATAAAGATTGCTATTCACTTAGAATTTGCTTTAGTGAATATATGATAAAATGGATTTAACTCCTTTCCCCAAAAAATCATTGGTTGGGGCATGACCAAAAAAGCTCACAGAGAGTTGATATTTTCCCCTCTTCCACGTCTTTACTCTGCTCATAACAGTGCTGGAAGGAGAATGAGGTTCAGAAGCTGGTTATCAAATGAAGCCAGCAGAACATCACCTCGTTGCTTAGTGTTTCTCAGTTTTCTACATTGCATATAGCAAAAATCACTATTGATGCACCAGAATATGGCTGCACCACGATTATAAATTTTGAAGTGAGAAACATTAGGCCAAGACTCTCTGAAGATGGGATTTTATAGCCAGAAAGAGAGTAAGAAGACTGGTTAGTGTGCTGATGAGGAGATTGATAGGGAATTCAGGCTGCTTTTGAGTAGATACTGATGGATGATCGAGGCTGCTCGCCTTCCTGAGTTGATACAAAATAACCCACTAGGTTGTGATGAGATTCATAGAGCTTATGTTTTTATTTTAAGCACCACAAAGTAATTTACCAAGGTGGAATGCTTTTAGAAACATTAGTCATTGTTATCACCATGGTTCTCATCAATCCAAGGGGGTAAACATTTTAAAGGCTGGTGCTTATTTTGGGGGCAGTTATATCATTGAACTTTGTGAAAGAGGATGTCTACATTGTCTGATTTTATAAACTAAGATTAGTTTTACAAATCCATTCCTTTTAAACAGGATTTAAACTGGGCCTGTTGGCACAAGTTTGTCAACTGAGCACTTGGGAAATAGAGGCAATCTGATCAGGAACACAGGCTATCCTCAGCAACACAGGGGGAGTCTGTGGCCAGCCTGGACTGCTTGAGTCCAGTCTCAGAAAGAAGACAGGATGTCTCACTATCCTTTCTACTGCTCCAGTTTCTTTGGATTGGAGGGAGATGTGTAGGCATACATTTTTGGGTTATACCTCTTCTCTAGTCCACGACCCAGCAGAATTGGTGGAAGAGAAAAGTTATTAGGAGATGGGGGAAGTGGACCTGTTATTCAGCAGTAGTTCTTTGGGGATGAGCTCAATCATCTTTGGCAGCAGTTCAGTCCCATAGCAAACACCAAATAGGACTCAGCAGCTACAGACCAGTCCTCTAGGCAGGCAGACAGCATACATGAACTGGCAACTACAGACCAGTCCTTGCAGTAGGCAGACACCAGGCACAAACCAGCAGATGAATTCAATCCAGAAGAAACCTCCAGGCTCACCAACTGGCCTGAGGTGCAGCCCAAGAAGTGGCAAGCTGCCTCAGGGACTTTATAAGCAGTTCTTGGGTGAGTTTCTCTCAATGGCAGCAAACCAACACAGGTGTGTAGTTAGCGAAGACTAGTGAGGGGGAGCAAACCAAACCAATGCTCAGTGCTCATCTCCCACTGTCTGTGGGGTCATAGTTATACTCCTTTACCAAGCATCCTTCATGTGTTTGCTGTATCAAAGCATCCCTTTACCTGTGTCTGTTTCAGGAAAACAGTCTTTCACATGTCTATGTTAGCATGACATCTGTGTGCCCCTGCAAAACATCATTTGACATGACTGACTTTGCAAAGAAACTAGAAGTTTCCACTTCAGAGATGTCCAGGTTCTATAACTTGAAGCTGTTTAACAAGTCCAGATCTTTGCATATTCTTAAAATTCCTAAAGAGGCTATGAAAACCCAATCTAGATAGGCCAGATTGGAAAGGGGCGAAGACATAGATGCCAATGCATTATTATTAGTAACATTTTTATGTTAACAACCACAGTTATGGAACAACTCTATTCCATGTAGTGTTACTCTTACCAAAGCAAAGCTCTTGGAATGAATAGCTGAGCGCCTCTCCAGGCAACCTGTTCCTTGCATTTCAGAGATGGAGAGAGAAGTGGTAGAGATACCTTTAGAAGTAATTACTAAGAGCAATCATGTATGGCTTAATAGTGAGAAGATTTCTCTGAGAAGTGTGCCACTGGGTGACTTTTATCACTGTGGAAAAGTGACAGGGTATACATACTTACACACACCTAGGGGGGTCGGATAGTGAAGAATCAACATGGTTCTTTACATAATGGAGAGACACAAGTATAGAGTGTGTGAGAACATTGATGGTATAAGCTGGTGGTATGCACAATGTTAGGGTCAAACATTAAGTTCGGTATGTTGTTGAATATACTAGATTTCTGTATGACCAGTGGCTTGGGGGATTTGTTCATACTAGAAGCACCAGGTGCACATGAACAGTGGCATTCTACTGTGTGGTTTCCTTGTGTCACCTGTCACAGTGCCTCTGGATCCTGCACAATTTTTAGCTCCAGGATAATTTTGAGGAACCAGGGTGACATACATGGTCAGTTGTTGACTGCCATACCATTGTATTATATGAATGTACAAGAGGGGTACTGGATATTCAGTTCCTTCTCAGTTTCTCTGATACACTAAGAATTAAAAAGGTTGTTTCAAGTCGGTCTTATCATCTCTCCTTCTTCCAATTGATCCTGTCTAGACCTGTTTCATGCAGCTCGTGTCTTTGTTGAGTCAATGTTTGGAAACCACTGCTTGGTGCTTTCAGGTCTTTACTTGGCTCATCTGGGATGTGTATTCTAAACAGAGACTCCTGAGCTGAACTTCAGCTTTAATGACAAGGGGATCCAAATAGATACAGAAGTAATATTTCTATAACACTGGTGTGTGTAGGACCCAATGACAGCTTGTGTGAATGTAGACTGTAATTCAGGAGGTCTGGGGGGCTTGGGGCCACCTATACTTCAGCAAATTTCTGGATGATGTTGGTGTGGCTAGTTGGTGGGTCACCTTTGGTCAGTGAGTTCAAGTACCTCACCTAGTTAATAGGGCATTCTAGTCTTTCTGTACTTTAGGTCCCTTTTCATCTCCCCAAATGGCTCCTCTTGGCTCCTTATATAATGGTTTTGAAGCAAGCAGATGGTCTCTGAAGTGTTTCTTGGTGTTGGTCGGTAGGTCTTGCCTCTGGATTTCTGCTTGTTCTCATCATCACGGCTAACTTTCTGATTCTTGGGAGATCTTCCCAAGGTCGCTTCATGGGTAAAGGTTTTCCAACAGTCCAACCCCTTGAGGCTGTGGCTGTCTTACCTGCTGTGTGACTTCAGTCATCTACCTTTAGTGATGCTGTGTGGCAGAAAGCTCTCTGTGTTTACAGTTATAATAGGAGAAGACCAGGGGAATAGCCATGCTACCATAAATGTTCTTATTTTCTCTTTGTATTGTCTACACATGTTTTATTAGACAGGGACCAAGGTTGGCCTGTAGCCAACACAGTCCCATGGCAAGGCCAAAGCTTTGCTCTGCATACCTTTTGTTGTACTTGTTGGATGTTGTCTCTTCATAACCTTATAGTCATTGATAAATTGGACTTAACATTCAAAAGAATCCTAAGTGTAGCCAAGGGGAACTTAGTTAGGCCAGCATAATCATACCATCTAGTTGTTTCCCCAGGGAAAATTTTTCATGTTTATCTGTCTTTCTTTTGCTTTGAACCTTCTAGACCAACTTTCCTAATCTATATCCTCCCCATCAGGATCCTGCTTAGTGTTTTGTTATCCTGGGTAAAATGCAAATATCATAGTCCTTTCCTTCATCTTTAGTCATCCACTCTGATCTACCATTGCTCATTCCCTCTGTGGTTGTGAAGGTGGTCTATACTACACAATAGATGAAAATAGTCTCAAATATTAATCTTAGCTCATTATATGACACCTAGAATAGAATGGACTCAGTACCACATAGATTTGGAAAGCAATTCTGAGACTTCAACAGAAAAAATTGGGGCCTCATGATATCATCCAGTTTCTTGTCAAATAAATATTTTCTTCTTCTAATGTTTCTGGGCATATAAACTTATTCCCAATGAGACAACTCTACCTTTCCTCAATTATTAGCTAGATACATCTCTAATAGATTAGTCAAATATTTTTGCTTTCTTTATTCTTAATTTTGATGTAAAAAAATATGTCTTTAGGCAGTATCAGGTTTGCACCAGAAAATAAGCTCATGTTATTAGTTAAGAGGGAAGAGAAGAGACAGAAATATTTGAGTACTTTTGTTGTTTGACACCACCTTCGTGCTATTTATAGATTTTCCAATAATATTTCATGTTCTAGGGATAGATTTTACTCAATTATTAGACCTTTCAATGTTTCAACCTTTTCCCCTAAGTCTCTTAAGGTCAAAAATCATGAATAAATATGTGCTGAATAGACTGAAAGCTGTCATCTTCAGAGAGTTGTCAGTTGACTTCAAATTGAAGCCATCTCTCAGTTCTTTTTCCTGCTAGCTATTGATAAATTTGTAGACTTCTGGCTATGGTCCTGAATATATTCATGGGCTCTAGGGCATAGCTTGATATTTAGAGAAATCCAAAATGTGTTTTTCATGAAAATGTTTAAGTAGAACTGGAAATACTGTTTGTGATTAAATATGTTTTAAAAAATAACTTAATATGTACTGTGGGGTAGTTTTAATTCCAGATTAAATGTAAAAAAATGTAAATAATAGATGATAAACTACAAATCATGTTCTTAGCCCATGCAATTTAAGCCACCTTCACTAATGCTAATCACAACACAGATGAAGTATTTATAAAAATTAAGAGCTTTAGCTGATTAAATTCTAACCTTTATCCTGACAGAGAAACTAGGAGAATTATAAACTGTGGATATCCCAAGAATTAATGAACTGCAGATCTGATAATAGCTTAGGTTGTGGGTAGGAAATTTTCAAATTTAATGGTTATTTAGTAGTCTGGAACTCACTTAGAACTTTTTCCTTTCCGTAAACACGCTGTAATTTTAAAACGACCAATTAAGCTCTATTGCAAAGGGGAGAACACAGAACACCTATGTTTCTGGAATTTAAACCTAACCAAGCAACCTGAATTTTACTTATTAAATCTGGCAAATGAGATTTAGCTGCCCTGAAGAAAGATGTGATGTACTTGATAATAAACACATAAAATTGGGATAAACACCAATGTATCCTCCAACACATTCACGGGAATGATGTTCATTTGTTAATAAGAAATATAATATCCGTGTCTATATAACTATTTTCATTGAATGGTAGAAGAGGAGAATCTTAGGTGCTCATACAAAGCAAGGTTCCGTACGATTCGGAAGGATATACAGGCTTGTTGTGAGTCTCAAATGAGGTGCTAACAATTACACGTTTTTAAGGTTGCTATTTTTTGCAAACAATAATTGTACAAAATAATGAGTTCATTTGATACCTTCATATTACTCGAGTTCAAGAATTTATTGAATTAATTGATTCACTCCATTACCATCTCTTTTTTGCCTTCTTCTTTGAAAATAATTCACTTGCTTTCATGTCATTTTTTAAATTATAAAATCTAAATTTCACACATACTCTTTGTTTTGTAAGTCTGGCTATATACATATATATATATGCATGATATATATGATACATATTATATATATGATATATATTATATGAATATATATCACATTTTTTATTCATTCATTTCTGATGAACATTGAGGTGGACCCCATAACTTGACTCTTTTGGTTGCTATTTTTGGTTTTTCACATGTATACCTGGAAGACTACAGCTAGTTATTCTTGATATTTCTATTGGTAGGTTTTTGGGAAATTTCCATATTTATTTCCACAGGGGCTGAACTAACTTCTCTATCCATAGCACATAGGCATTCTTCTTTACTACATTCTTGTCAACATTTGAAGCCTCCATTTGTATTTAGTAACATTAAAATTCTTTTTTAATAAAATGAATTTACTTTTATGTTAGTTTTACTGTAACATATTGCTAATTGTAAGTTATATTCGTGTTTCAAAGGTAGGATGACTATACTGGATGAATTCAAACTCTCAGAAATTTGGTGGTTTTCATGTGTTTTACTATTTTAACTTCTCTGGCTACAGAGTCTACATTCAGTACTCTTCATTTACTTTAGTGTGTAAGCACATGTGTGTGTGTGTGTGTGTGTGTGTGTGTGTGTGTGTGTGTCTGTGTGTCTGTGTTTATTCTGTTTGGACCCTAGTCACGGGACCACTAGGACATGTCTAAATCCTCTGTTTTTTGTTAAGGCAGAAATACCATTATTTTATGCTACCTTATACACATACTAAGGTGAAGAGTGTATGGCATTGAAAGAGGTGGCCACTATGACTTTTCTCTTACTGGGAACACTTGTGATAGTGACAAATTTATAAATGCAGAATACAATTTGCTCATGATAAAAAGGCACAGGTAATTATGGAACCAACTTTAAGAATCCACATTTTATCTTTTATATGGTTGAAGGTATTTATTTTCAACTATATTGTTCTAATTGTCCTACTGGGCAGGGTAATGATAGCCTACAACAGTTTAATATGCAGTTCAAAATAATTAGAAGAACGTAAGTTTTTCCAACACACAGACATGATAAACATATGAGAGGATGGAAAAACTGGATATGTGTTTGGATCATTATATGTGTAAGTATATAAGTATTCTACTGAACCTAGAAATATCTAAGTGTTATCTGTAAATTAAAAACATATCATTTTGCAAGCAAGACATAAGTCTTATTTTGAGGCATTTAATTTCAAACCCACCAAATCCTATGAATCTTTTGGGGAAACAATTTCTATGAAGTCATCAAAGTGCACTGGGTGCTTTCTTGACTTGCCTGCATTGTGTTGCAGCGTCTCACCTCTGCCAGGACTAGCTTCGCTTTTCTGTAAAGTAATAAATTACAAGGCCACAACTTTGGTTGGCAGATTTAACAAATAAAACCACACTTTGTCTCATTAAATTTTAGCTTCAGATGAATAAGAAATTTTGTCATTGGTATGTCAATTTATTTCTCAATCAGACCACTTTGGTCTTGACCCAGCATTGGATTTAATTGATTCGGTGTACAGTCTGGCCATTGGTGTTTACAGTGTTTTGAGGTGCCATGTGAATTGACTGTGGGAAACCCCAGCCAGAACAGTGTTTACAAGTCATACTACAAATAGATATCCCCACTAGTATCTGTGAAGGCACAAGTTCCTAAGCCCCTTACCTTTCTCATTCCCTGGGGCAAAACTGAAGATCATTTACAAGCATCTTGCTTAATTCTGGCTATAGGGAGTTTGTGGCTACATCCTGAAAAACACAGTATTAAGGCATATTAACTAGCACCGATATTTTCTCTCCTTTCAAATTAGCATTATGATGCTTTTGTTATTGCAAACAAACAAACAACAACAAAACCACACACACACACACACACACACACATACACACAAATCAGAATCCCAGGTAGCAGCTGTACTGTTTGAGAATAAGTATCATCTGTTTTCATATGGTAAAATGAATTATATTGATTACAGATACATTTTTCAGGAGAATATTAAGAATCTATATGAATTGCATTCTGTTGTTTGCTATTATTTCTTGTGCACTAAATGAAAGGCATACATCTTCTGAATTGGAAGATGGGGTCTTTCAGATGACAATATGCTAACTTTAAGGGATCTGCTGTTCTAAGGACTCTGACCCTCAGTAACTGGAGGAAGTAACCTTTGAAGACACTAGACCGGGGGAATTGACATAATTTGGGATTGAATGTAAACTCTTGCTGTGCAGTGCCTATGAGAATACACTCCACAAGGTTAATGGGCTGATTCTTTTCCATAGCATACACCAGGAAAAATAATGTAGATAATTAATACTGTTACTGCCGAGGGCTGTGTTTTCATTTCTTCCATGGTTTCAGTAGTCGAGTGAAGGCAGTTTCTCTTATTTTAACCTCTTGGCTTTGATTTCAGAGTTCCAAATCAATATTTTTCCTAAGACTTGAAGAAGTGCCAAGGAAGTAAATATTGTGCTTTATTTTCAAGGGTCATTTAAATTGATGGAAATCTATACTGCTGTTAATGATCCAAAGTGATTTCTTATGGGTATGATTATTTTTCATGATCTATTACAGCACCATGGATTTGCCTCAAAGCCTGCTTTATTTTAGCAAACATTTTTGTATGTTATCATTGACTCAAAATACATTTTAGGGAGTGTGGTCTTTGTTATATTTATTCTTTTTGCTCCTATATGGAAATAACTTAGGCTCTATTTTTTAAGAGTCTGTGCTTAAAGCTATTTGAGTGAAACAGTAATTTCTGGTTTCTTTTTACTAGCTAGTCAATTGGATCAACCTGTCTAAATGGTGGCATTGTGGCTGTATAGGTGAAAGGGCTACTACACTGTGAGACCCATGAATTCTTTCCAGTCCTGAATCAGGTTGTTTTGTAGCTGAGTCTGGTAAGGACTTTCAGTGACACTAACTCAGGTTCACACGGCCCTTTACAGTGGTTTCACATGCAGGTCTAACTTCAACTTTCCCAGAGTGTCATGGAGTATTCCAAGCTGAGGAAATAGTACATTTCTGGTTTTTGTTTTTGTTTTGTTTTTGTTTGCTTTAAAATCAGGAGTTCAGGCTCAGGGTTGTAAGTGACATGTGCTGCTAAATTTTTAAGTTATCGGATGGTCCCTTGAATGTGGCTTCTCTCAGTCACAGTACCTTTTCTGCTCAATCATAACTGTTTCTTATGAGAATAGGACAAGGTAGGGAAGATGAAATGCAAGTGTACTGTAGTGTAGTGTAGCGTAGTGTAGTGAATGTAGTGTGGCATGGTGTGGTGTGGTATAATGAGTGTAGTATAGTGTGTGTGTGTGTGTGTGTGTGTGTGTGTGTGTGTGCTATTTACAGGGAAGCTATTTTTAAAAATATATTCATTATAAAAGAATTAGATAAAGGGAAACTTTTTCTTTTAAATCAAAAGTAAAGAAGGCAAGACAAGCAGTCAAATAAATAGCCAAAGAGAAGCTGATAGCAAAACTGTCTTGAAATGCAAAGCTTCACCAGCTCACTGAGTGCCAGACTTCCAGCTTCCTTCTGCCATAGGGCTGGAGACGACACAAAGGGTTCAGCCTAAACAGCAGAAGACTCTGAAGCTCACCTTATATTCAAGGGATAATTATGATGCAGGTTCTCTACTATGAGCTTCAGCAGGGTCAAGAAGCGATTTGTACCCTCTGCAGTTCTGGGCAGTTCAGAATGGCTAGACCAGAGGCGGGTGAACCCTGTACTCAGCCGTCTTTGATGGATATCACTAGTGCCAGAGGATCCAGTCATTTTATTCCCTATAGCTGCTGAAACAGCAAATATTCAGTTATTGGATAGGATGGAAAAGTGCCTCAGAACCTCCTTGAAGAATTGTTTCATTGGGTTAGCAAGCTAACTTCCTTTCCTGGAAATCCAGATGTGGCAGAGGGCGAAAAGACCATGGTAGAAAAGTTAGAAAGACGACCAGGTCAGAGTAGGTATTTTAGACACATTTTGAACCCCATATCTTTTCATTCACACCATTGACCATGCCTGATGACAGAGTCCTCAAAGCTACTGAGAAGGTTGGGGCATGTGGGGTCATGTGGGGCAAGGGGGAAGATAATCTATGTTCAAGGCCAACCTTGGCAATGCTATAAGCTTCTTTTTTAAAATAGTAAAATGGGGGCAGGGATATAGTTGAATGATGGAATGATTACCTCTCTGCACACAGGAACCTAGTACTGAAAAAAAATAGATTTCTGGAAATTTTCACTTATAGTCACTGGGTTTTCCTTGAAATAATATTTACAAATACTAGCATTGCTGATTGCCATAAATTAATATTATAGGCTAGCATACTGCACTACTGACTTCTCAGGCAAGATTGCTTCCTCCATGAAATGAGCCATTTCAGACAGAGTGCAGGTGTGCCTATTCAGCATCTCTTTCCATTTCTCCATCTTTCAGAAAAACCCTGGTCCCAGCAATTCTGTGTTAATTTCAGTAGAGTGATTAATCGTGTGATTAAAATTGATATTTATGTGTTCTAGAGTTGTACTCTATTTTTATAGAATTAATCACTTCTCTGGATTCTTTGTAACCCAGAAGCTGTGCCCAGGTGTCTTTGCTTTACTTGATGGGAACCAATGATAATTATGACCCCAATACATAGGACTCATTATTTAAGGGTATGCTTTTCAACTCAGTCCTATGCACTGGCACAATGTATGGAAGTCAGATTCTCCTTTAGAGGACCTGATCAAGGAGAAGAGAGCTTGCTTCTTCATTCTGTACTTAAATGTATGCAGAACTCGAGGGTGAGTCACCACCTCAAGTTGGCAGCCTCCCTGGTAACAGCAGGACTTAAAAAAAAAAGAAACTGGCAGAGTTGCCTCATGTGAAACAATACAGACAATGCTCTGCATTTAAGTATGAATCTTGTACAGAAGGAGAAGGATAATAATGACTCTGAGAGAGGGTCTGTGTTGAGAGATGCAAGTCATAAAGTGAAAGTAGGCAGAGAAAGAAAGCTAGCTGTGAGTGGAAAGATCCAATTATTTAAGCCTGGCTTTTCAACTTTTGCCTGTTCTTTGAAGAATGTATGTAGCTATAAAATATTCTTAAGTAATGTATATTATACCCCTCCCAAAGCCCCTTCCTTTCTTTCTCTTTGACTGATGCAATGGCTGTCATATAAGATGCATCCTCCATTTTTCAACCTTGTTTAGATCATTGAGCATCTCGTCACTTAAGGTGGGCATTTATTCCAATAGATGCTGAATCTGAGCACTCTGGGATTTCACCTTTCCTGATGCTTCAAGAAAAGGTATCTGAGATATGCATGCAGGCCAGGGAAGCAGCGTACCCTTGATAGTTGTAGACGCTCAAGTTTTCACCTACTGAGCCACCAGGCTTCCCTGGCTGTGTCCACTTTTTGAAGCTTTGCAGTGGTTCTTCTTCATTCACCTTTCCCTGTTTGGATGCCAGGTCATTCTTACCATATGCTCCTTCCACCATTACTACTGCTCTGGCACCAGAGGTGGTCTCTGATTTGGCAAATATCTTTTTACCTTCTGACTGCCTTGGCCCAGCTATATGAAAACAGCTGGTTCACCTCTAGAACTTAATCCTAAGTAAGGAAATTGAAAAAAAAATGCTAATATGATAGTGTAATAACAATGGCTAGTTCAATAATATGAATAATTACTGAGGCAAAATTCAATGTCTCGCAGTTAATTAAAAATATTGATGTGAATTGGTGTATTCCCCATAGTATCTTTATGAGCAGCATAAGGCTCCATGCGGAAGTAGAACACCTCCATGTCTATTAAGCAAAACTAATTTTAATGCAGCTATCTCAACAATTTCCTTCTTTTTTTTTTTGTTTATTTTTCTTAATGGAACCGAGAGTATCAGTAGAGTGTTTTTAGGTGTATGCTGTTACACAAGTTAGTTTTAGAATTGAATAAAGAAAATGGTTTTGTCTAAATTCTAAAATGTTAATTGGTTAACAAAAAGCCAGGCATAGTTTCTTGGTATGTGACCACAGTGCTGTGGGGTGGGGACAGGGGATCACTGGGGCTTGCTTCTACCAAGCTAGCTCTAGGTTTAGTGTGAGACCTGTCTTAAGAGGGATAAGATAGAGTGACAGGAGCAGAGCACAGGCTTAATAAATAATGAAATACACAAACATTTTTAAAAAGGAAAATAAACGGCCGCAGTGGAGGCAGCAACTCACTTGCTGTTCTCTTGAACAACATAATTTTAACAAGTCCTATCAGATAGGATCCATCTGTTTTAGGGAGAATCTTTTTTCATATTTCCTCAAGCTTGCTATCTGTCACTGACAAACAAGAAGCCACTTTCTCCTGAGGCTCAGTTGTAGTTATTTATATATTTAAACCCATTTTATTTGTCATGCTCTGTAGGGTTTTAACATTTAAAAAAAATATTAGTTTCTGAGGAGCATTAACCTGTACATTTGAATGTTGGTCCTGATGAGAGACACGGCCACCTGAGAACTGCATTGCGCCCTTGACTGTCATGGAACCCAAGATAAAAAGCTTGAAGTCGTCATAAATGTATAACATGGAAGCTGACTAGGAGTTTCTTGTTGTTCCTTTATGTGTTGCCTTGTTTGCAGGGCCATAATTATAAACCGATTACAGCTAGAGAAAAAAACCCCTCCATTGTTCTCCCCACTGAATAGTAATTACTTTGTTGTTATGTTTCTGTATGTGTGTGTGTGTGTGTGTGTGTTAGTCTTTCAAACAATATTAAGTTACCCTAGATTTCAGTATGGCTTCTGGCAAGTGAGAAATCCAAAATACATGCAATATATGTGAGATGTTTATAGCAGTTATCCCTCTCTATCTGTTATAAATCATGTTACCGATTAAGTATAGCCTGGCAACTGAGCACTGTGTTTTCCTGTGTGCAGTCATTGTGATGTGTGCTTGATGTTATGATTTTCCTGGGCAGTCATGGTTATCTCAGAAAGGCTGACCAGTAGTTAGAAGACCACATGGCCAAACATTCTCTGTGGACTACGGAAAGTCTATTTCAATGTGGAGAATGGCTGATTTCAGTATCATTGTGTTT
The DNA here is from genome assembly GCA_036184795.1 of Tokudaia tokunoshimensis. Lineage (NCBI taxonomy): Eukaryota > Metazoa > Chordata > Mammalia > Rodentia > Muridae > Tokudaia > Tokudaia tokunoshimensis. Next base: position 48,932,266 of record BTHU01000002.1, on the reverse strand, counting down.
ATACTATCTGAAGACATCAAAAGGTGAATGAGTTGGTTCTTTTCCTTCTCTGAGTTAATGTACTATTATGTTTGACTTGACACAACTGCACGGTTGCTGTCTCATAGGTGATGTTTTTGTTTTCTCTTAGTCTAGGTCCCATTAGTCAGAGTTCCTACTTGGTTTGCTTCAAATGATGTGCTTAAGTATACAGTTATGATGAAGCTCTTTGTAGGGAAAAACGGGATTCATTCTTTATGTTCTTTAATGTGATTTTATTTTATTTTATTATAGTAGGCTAGTGAAGGATGTGAATTTTCCCACATTCTAAAAATAAGATACAAACGGCTAATCAGTAAGAGATGTATTAAAAAGATACAGTATAACTAAGAGGAAGAATTTCAAAAATTCAGAAATTCAGATAAACAAGCATTAAAATAAATGCAAAGAATATCTGAGAGATTTTTTTAAAACACTTTTTTTTTTGCAAGTTTCACATCATGCACTCCAGTCCTGCTCATCTTTCCATCCCTTCATATCCCTTCAGGTGCCCTTTGACCTTGCAACCTCTCCCCAAAACAAAACGCACACAAACACACAATAACAACAGCAACAAAGAAAAAAGGTCAGAAAACATGCCACTGTGGAAGTTGTAATATGTCACAGTGTGCCTCACAGTACATCCCTCTGACCATGTATCTTCACTTCAAATAGCAATGAGTTATGGGTCTGGTTTTGAGAAATTTGGCATCTGTGACACCATTAATATTGGATCCTCTTTTTCCAATTTTCTGAGGAACCACCAGATTGATTTTCAAAATGACTTTACCAGCTTGAAGTCACCAACAATAGAGGAGTGTCACTCTTTCTCCACATCTTCACCAGCATCTGTTGTCACCTGAGTTTTTGATCTTAGCCTTTCTGACTGATGTGAGGTGGAATCTCAGGGTTGTTTTCATTTGCATTTCCCTGATGACTAAAGATGTTGAACATTTCTTGAAGTGCTTCTCAGCTGTACCCCATTTTTAATAGGGTTATTTGGTCTATCTTCTTGAGTTCTTTGTATATATTGGATATTACTCCTCTATCGGATGTAGGGTTGGTAAAGGTCTTTTCCCAATCTGTGGGTTGCTGTTTTGTCCCATTGACAGCATCCTTTGCCTTACAGAAGTTTTTCAATTTTTTGAGGTTCCATTTGTCAATTATTGGTCTTAGAATATGAGCTGAAGGTCTGAAGAAGTTGAAGGTAATCGCAACCCCATAGGAAGAACAATATCAACTAACTGGACTACCCAGAGCTCCCAGGGATTAAACCACTAACCAAAGAGTACACATGGAGGGATCTATGGCTCCAGATAATGTGTGCAAAGGATGGTTTTATCTGACATCAATGGGAGGGGAGGCCCTTCCTGTGAAGGCTTGATGCCCTGCTATAGGGGGATGCTAGAGCAGTGAGGTGGGAGTGGATGAGTAGGTGGAGGAGCACCATCATAGAGGCAAAGGATAGGGGTGAGAGGGATGATGGGATGGGGGGGGTTGTACAGGGGTAACTGGGAGGGGGAATATCATTTAAACTGTAAACAAATAAAATGATTAATAAAACAAATATTGGATCTTTGTCAGGACTTCTCCCAGTTATCCTATTGTTCTGTGTCATGGAGATTCTGAACAGCAGGACCAGTCCTTTCATAAACCCCAACCATTTACAGATGATATAGAGCTTAGGGTGGGACAATTCAGAGTCCTGGATCTAGGCCTGGGGCAGGGGGATGGGTAGCTGAGTTGATCTGCCTTCCAGCTTATCTATGCCACCAGGCCAAGCTCTCCAGCACTGCTCTTGCTAGGCCACACAGTGCTGCCTTCTGCAGAAGACACGGGTCAGCTCTCCTGCTCTCATACCCTTGAAGCTGGCTCACCTGCACCCACAGCCCAGAGACTGCTCCAGTGTGTTGTCCAATCATGATGTGGGCCAACTTCTCTCAAGTGCTGCAGCCTACGAGGGGTTGGGTCGACTCTCCTGCTCTCACAACCTCACTGTGTCTTTGCCATCAGGACCAGCTCCATTCTGCTGCCTGGGCAAGGTGCAGGGCTTACTCTCCTACAGGTGAGAGGTGTGTCCAGCTTCTGAGAGATATTTTAATTGCTTAATTTATTTTAATTTTCCAACCCATTCCTGATAAACAATTTTAAATGATAGTAACCTGTACCAAGTTTTGATGACTTATCATAATATTGGATCTGACTGAATATTTAGGGAAGAAAACACAGCAAAAGTGTGTCTCTAATTAATGTTTTGAGATAGAAACAGTTTTGTGAAGATGCATCCTTCCTCAGATATTTATGGTATATTCAATTCTCAGGTAACATCTTTTGCGTAAGACAACTACTGATCAAAAACTGAAGGTTTTAGAGATTTCTCTGAGCACTAGTTTAATATACTAAAAATTGAATTCTTGTAGAATTTTACTGAAAGAAGTTATATAATTGGAACACACACACAACCACACACATGCACACAGACACATAAAGATTGAAAAAGGAAGCCAGAGGTGGATACCAACTTAGTGAACAGCACAAATAGAAGTCATAGCACATGAAAGCAAAAACGGATTATGAAGCCAGGTGGGTGGCCCAGGATGCAGTACCAGTACTCAGGAGGATTAAGCAGGGTATCATACATTGGAGGCCAGTCTGTTTTCCCTCCTTGTCTCCCTCCATCACTCCCTTCCTTCTTTTCATTTGTATCAATAGTGCTTGGCATTGATCCTAGTGCCTTGTGCATGCCAGCAGGGAGCTCTACCACTGAACTAAGGAAATGTGTTTTAACAGTGATGAAAATTGTAGAAGTTAAGAAGAACCAAGAAGCCTATAAATGGCAATTCAGTAAAAAAGTGGAAAAATGTCCCTAATAGGAATAGAAACCACTGTTTCCTCAGTTGAGTTCCAGAAGAGGCCATAGAAGAACATTTTCTCATAATTTGAAATGTTTACTGATTTGATGATAAAAATACACTCATTGAAATAATAGGAATTACCTGCAAATTATGTTCTGGCATTTCCACCTCCCTCAGTATGGCTGCTACCTCACAGGAGGTCTCTGTGGATGCTAGGATCCCTCTCAGCTTCTGAGAAAAGCTCTCTTTGTAAATCTTTGTACACTCACTTCCTCCTGTGTAAATGCTTCTTATATCACATCCACTTTATTTTCTCTCCCAGTCCTCAGTGCCAGTAACATAATTTGGGTAGCAAAAAGAAATCACTGGGGAAAACAGATTTGTTAGAAATAAATATAAAGTGAAGCTAGGCTATGATTCTCACATCAGTCCTAAATTTATCAAGTTTTCTATTTATAGGTTTTTCTCACAAAATGTGTTTTGATATCCAAAGCTTGTGATGAACATTCCAAGATGACAATATTTTCAATTTTTATTGCATTTGCATGCAATGAAAGTTTAGAAATGAAAATATTTTTCATTTGCATTTGCATTTGCATACATGGTAATGAGAGATTCTAAGGCACCTTGCTCCTTCTCCTGAGCTGAACCCAGGATTTTTGTGAGAGCAGATTCTGAGCGGTTAATACAGTCCTTCCTGGGCTAGCATTCACTTTTGTTTTGAAGTGTGTTTATATTAATGAGATTATCCTACAAAAAGCCTTGTCAAAGTAATACCCTTTCCGTCTTGTAAGTTAATTTCTTGGTAAAAAGCCACAATTTTGAACTCAGGTAACACTATGTAAGAGTATGCTTAATGAATACTGATGTTTTATTGATTGTTTAGGAAGTGTTGAAATACAACCACAGTCTCCTGATTTATGAGAGACTTGAAATTAGCTGTCATATGAGACTTTAACCTCATCTTGGATCTGTTGTTTCAACACTGTCCAATGTGGTTAGTCTCTGGTGATCTGTATCCTCTACTACAGAATATATCCTCCTAATCCTTGTGGATGCAAATTAAAAGCAAGCACAAACTTGCTCTAACTCCAACATTGTGGAACCTTTATTTAACCATTATCAAAAAAGAAGAATATATATTTAGTTATTTGACTAATGCTTTTCCAGTTTCCTTTGATATGTGATTGTTTTCCTAGAGTGGAGCATGCCATAGAATATCAAAGTAAAAGAATAGGGCACTAATTGGGAATGCTTTATTTATATCCCCTTCTTCAGAATAGTTGTTTCCAAACAATGCCTTTAACTTAAGATGTCTCAGGTCTCTAGACCATGCATAGTAAAAGCTTAGGTGCTTTAAGTCCCACTTCTGTTCTAAAATGTGTTTTTTCTTTTATTATTGTGGTATAAAATGTCAATAAAAATGGTGACTGAGAGATGAATCTCACGTATCCAGTAAGCACAGATGGAAGCCCCCGTGTTTGCTGAGTCCAGCTGAGGACCTGGAGTGAGTACAGTTTACATCCCTGAAGGTGTCTGTCAGAAGCAGTGGCTGATTGGATTAATTGAACGGCAACAACAGAGGTCATCTTGTCTAGTCCCTGTCCTCATGAAGGATGGCCCTGAAGTTCTTCCAGACAGATTGTGACCTGCTTTAATCAGCCATTGGCATTATACCCACACCTGCTCTGTGACCCCTAAAATTGGGAAAGAAAAGTGAAAGACCAAGTCAGTCACGCAGGGAAACTCTGCACAGTCCACACGGTTTCTGGTTTTCACCTGGCAATGAGTGCCACACAGATGCTGTGACATCATCCTTCAAGTGCTTGCATCTTACATTTACTGCTTTCTCTCTTTTAATATGTTTAGTTTCTGCTCCAAAAAAGTCATGTCTTCCATTTCCACAAAACTATGAGTCTTTGTTGTTTCCATGGATTTAGTCCTCACTGGATTCAGACAACTTTCCCATCTTCTTGTTCTCATTTCTTCCTGTAATTTCTTTGACATTTCTTTATGGGCAAGCCTATTTAGCAAATACTTTGAGCTTTACCCCTCAGTGGAACATATGTGAGGGAAATAGGCATAGTCATGGACTTCAGTATTGGGTTAATGCCTGCCACTATCTTTTCAGAACCTATTGGACCTGGAAAATAAATAACTAAGTTTCTAGTTTTAACTTGCAAAATAAGAATTGGAATAGGTTTGTGAGTTTTGAACTTCTTGACTATACTCTAAATTACTAAGTTATTGTGTATGGAAGCCTGTACTTCAGTAATAAGACCTCTCAACTGCAGGTTTCGGGAACATTCCTTTATGATACCATTTGTAATGTATTTCACTTATGCTTATTTCAAACTATGGTCTTTTGTTCCAATATGCTGATGTCAAGAACAATCCATAAGTCATGCCATACAGTTTAAAAGATAGGATGTGTGTGTGTGTGTGTGTGTGTGTGTGTGTGTGTGTGTGTGTATACAAGAATGTGTGCCTCCCATACATGCATATATAAGTTAAAGAAGGTGTCAAAGGTCCCCCTCTTTGTTTGTTTGCTTGTTTTACTAGGCAAACAGTCAGCAAGCTCCGTAACTCCCCAGCAGTGGAGTAGAGGTACATGTGGCCACACCTAGCTTGATCTCTGGATCTGAACTTATGTCTTCATGCTTACTCAGCAGGAGCTCTTGCCCAGTGAGCTATCTCTCCTCCCTACTCTATGATGATTTTCAGTGTCCTATAGCATGGGCAGTTCTTATCTTATTAATTGCAGGTATTAGGGTCTCATAGCATGTATTCTATAGTATATTCACCTATATTGGAACAATTTAAATATTACAAGATTGAAAGTGTAGAGAACTAGGGCAGTTGAACTACACTAAAAGTAGACAGTTGTATTGGCAGAGATGTGGCTTCTGGAAACTTGCTAACAGAATGGCTGAAGTCAGTTACAAATGGCACTTCAGTGTTAGTGTAGTGCCATCTTCTCTAGTTCCTAGGCTGTACTTTATATCCTGGGAAAAATTTCAGTAACAAACTAAATCATAATATACTTTTGAAACTTGACCCAGAACACAAACATTTTTAATAATCAGGGTGGGTACAGTTCCATTATGCCAATTGAGCAGACACATTTTGCAGGAAATGAGAACTAGTAATATTCTCACGATATGTCTTAATGGAACAGAGATACATGTTGATTGCCCAATAGGCAATTATGTAGTTATCTGTGGGAAAGTACATTTCTAGCCTGGAGAGTGTTGCCTGTTTCACTGAAGAGCATCTGGATTTGTGCAGACACAAATACCAGGGAGCTTGATCCCACTTTAGGGCTAGCCTTCTGCTCCAGCTTCTGCGGAAATCTGGTGGACATTGTCTGAAGACATGTCTCAAAAATATCCACATTTTTTTTCATTTTTACTATCACCTTGTTCTATGGCATGCTGTGCTTCTGTTTGACCTGTACAATCACTTCTTAATGGACCATATATTCTATCCATATATTCTTTTAAATATATTGTATTCACAGGTAATTTTTTTCTATATTGCAGGGAAAAGTGCTTTTTCTTTTTGTAATAAAAGTTATTTTTAATGGAATAAAATATAATAAGATAAAATAAAACCCATCACGTTGAAGGTGGACATGGCAAACCAACATAAGGAAAAGAGCCCCAAGAGAAGTCACAAGAATAAGAGACCCACTTGTTCATACATTCAGAGGTCCCATAAAAACACTAAAGTGAAAGTTAAAGTATATAACCAGAGGACCTGGTACAGACTAGTGCTTGCCCTGTGTTTGCTGCTACAGTGTCTGTGAGTTCATATTAGCTTTGGCCAGAACAAGAAAGGCTTATTCTGGTGTCCTCTAATTCCTTTGGCTCTTAAATTTGTTCTTCAGTTTTCTCTGAGTCCAAGGGGAGTTTGATGGAGAAATCTCACTTAGAGACCTGTGCTCCAAGGTCTCACTTTCGACCTAATGTTTGACTGTAGGTCTCTGTATTTATACCCACCTACTGCCCGAGGAAACTTAGTTGGCCAAGGAAGGCACTGATCTATGAATATAGCAGAATATCATTTTAACTTAGGTAAAAATAAATGGGCTCTGGGCTGTCTCTGATTCTTGGTCACTCAGGCAGTGTTGGATATGGGTTCTAGTTGGAAGATTAGACCTAAAGTCAAATCAGACATTTGTTGGTTATTCCCATAAGTTCTCTGTCCCCGTTGCCCTATCATATCTTGTAGGCAGGACATCTTGTAGGTCAAAGGTTTTGTGGCTGGGTTGGTGTTTATATTTCTCTTTTAGTAGCCTGTAGAGTACCTTCTGGTACCAAAGACACTAGAATTTAGGGATGAAGGTTCTTTGTAGGAACCAGCTTGCCCTCTCCATGTTCAACTCTTTGTACTACTGGCCATCTCTTGTCATCAAACATAGTGTCCAGTATTGTGACTGGGTTACATCCAACTAAGTTGTTGGCCAAATAGGTCTCATGAAAATTCCCAATTATCCAGATTGTTGCCAATACAATAGGAAGTGTGGTTTACAATATTGTCTTTAATCTTTAAATTCTTGTATAATCCTCCATCATTGAATAAATTTATATATTTGCAGCAATTCTTTTCTTGGCTGGCAATGTGATACTCATGACAAGGTCAGAGTCCCAACTCTGATTTCTAAACAGTGAGTCAATCCTGCCCATGCAGAACTCCCTCCATGTTCTCCTTACCCAGGGCTCTTTCTAAACTCAAACTCTGGTTATTCTATCATTTTCTTCTTTTTCAGTACTATAAGAGAAAAGATTAATTTAATTTAAGTAGTCAGCTGGTACTCCTATCTGGTCCAACTTCCGCTTAGGTTTCACCAAACAGTGTCTTACTTTCTCTATCCAGCCTCATAGGTTCTACTCAAACCCTCAAATTCTTCTGCACTACTGTTACTGGCGTTTTGCCACTGCAAATACCTTCCCTGACCCCTGTGTTCTCCTTATCTGCTCCCATCCAACTAAGTAACTTCCATGTGTTACTCAGATCTAAGTCTTTGTGTCTCTCTATGACATTAGAGACTAGTTAGGTGTTTTACATTATCACATCCCACAACTTAATTAATCTCAAAACAGAATAAACATATTAAAAATGATAATAACATCTTACAAACTATTCCCAGGACTTGGGAGAAATAGGGAGATCTCAAGTTTTAGACTAGTCTGGATTATAAGTAAGATATAGTAGAGCAAGCAGGAGAGAGAAAGAGAGAGAGAGAGAGAGAGAGAGAGAGAGAGAGAGAGAGAGAGAGAGAGGGAGAGAGAGGAGGGAGGGAGAGAGACAGAGACAGAGAGACAGAGAGACAGAGACAAACAGAGAGACAGACAGAGAAACAGCGAGACGTAAACACACACAGAGAATCACAAAAATGGGTAATGACATTCATTTATATCATGACTAACACATTTTCAGCATATTCTTCAAACTGCAATAAATATTTAATTAATACATCAGCACCATGCCCTCATTTTACAGACAGGAAAACTGAAACAAAGGAGGATAATTAAGGAGCACAAAACCATGTAATGAGGAAGTGTCAGTCCTAAGATTTGAACCATGGACGATGGGATGCAGGGTGGATGTCAGGTCTTGCTTGTTGAGCAAATGCATGAATGTCTATTCTGGGTTTTACTTCTTTGGTGATTCATTACATTTGTGTGTTTTGGACAGTGTTAGGCATTATAGGAGGTCAAACATTTGATGACCTCATATATACCAAGTCATGATGCACCACTACCTAAGATATCAGATAGCCTACATTATTATATTGAATTGTCACAAACAGAATGTAATATAGGTAGTAAATTTCAATTTTATCAATAAAGGATAAAGAACCTCTGAGGAAGCATCCATATCTTGATCTATCTGCTCCAAGAACTCCATCTTCTTTGCATTTTTCATGTTTGGAAGACATGGGACTTAAATCTAGGACCTTCTTGGATGTACATAACAGGAGGGAAAGTTGTGTTGATCAGTAAAAATGAACCGAAACAAATGAATTACTCCAAGAACATCAAAGTAAAACCATGTGTAAAACTCTTATTTCACAAGACTAAAAAAACATATCACAAGAAATGAACTTAAAATCAAATATGTGCATGGCATATATTTACTAAATATTCTGAACAAATATTTTAGTAAAGAGAAAATCCCATGTTTGCAGACAAGAAGTTAATGTGATTGCTATGTCAAATCTTCTGTAATTAACAGTGACAAATTGATGCAACCTTAATAAAGCTTCACTTTCTTAAAGCAGTAAGGCTAGTCAAGATATTTAAAGATAAGAGTGTGATATAACTAGTGAACAATAGTCAAACTCCGTGAAATCACAGTAACTATTAAGGGTGGAGTATCAGCATATGAAGAGATAAATGGTCTCAGGCAGAAACTGTGAATATATATATATATATATATATATATATATATATATATATAAAATTTTGATACATATTAAATGTGGCTTTATATAAACTGATGAAAAAAAGAATAAACATTCAACTAATACCCTTGGCTCCCTGTTTGAAAAATCCAAATTGGGACGCACCACTGCCCAAATACACATAACATTGTCCTAGGCATCACATTGAGAGCTAAGAAGAGAATTACATGCAAAAAAAAAAATCAGATCTATTCAATGACGGAAGATTTTACAAGAATCTTAATTAAAGATTAAAGACAGTATTAAAGCCATACTTTCCTGTAATAAAGGGAAATTTTTCCTGTAAGTGAAGTGAATGCAGCATATTAAAAAGAATAGATCACTTTAATGTTTTTAAAGAAAGAGGCAAAGAAATGTTATAAGGCAGCAGAGCAGTATACAGAGGGTGGCTGGAAAGCAGACTGAGGGATGAGGGATGCTTTTTATTCTCCTCTTCATCTACTGTGTTCTGAATTTCTACCCATACAATGTGATTCTTTTGAGAGAGAGAGAGAGAGAGAGAGAGAGAGAGAGAGAGAGAGAGAGAGAGAGAGAACAAGAGATGTACAAAGCCAAGTCATAGGGTCTGAAGACTACAAGATGAAGGATCAAAGTGGCATTAGGTTTTTCTTTTTAAAAAAATATTATTTTTAATTCTTTAATCCTTTTTTACAGTCCAGACTTCATTCCCCTCCTGGTCTGCCCCACCCCCTGACCACTCCTCATCCCATACCTCCCTCCCTGTCTCTAAGAGGATGTCCTCACCCTCCATCCCCCACCCCACCTATCTGCTAAAATGGGAATGTTGAAGGAAAATTTGAATTTTGTCTATAGAGAAAAGTATCTTTAATATGCTTTCAAGAGCGAAAACTTCACTATTCATCAACACTCTCATACAAACTTTCAACCCAAAATTTGTCCCCTGCATGCATGATCTAAGAGAGATAATTATGTAGAAAAATGCAAATGATTGGAATTAAGCAAGGAGCTTTTTTCTTTCTTTTTTTTTTTTTTTTTTTTTTTTGGTTTGGGGACTTGGGGGTCTAGGTATAGAATAAGTTATTTTTCTCAAAGTCTTTCTTTTAAGCTGGGTGTTTTGCCTGAAGATACACTCTTAATTTTATTTGCTACTTACCTGAGGTTTTGCAGTGCCTTAGACACCCTGGGGCATTGCTGGAAATTTCAACACCTGAAGGGGACACCTGGCACCTGCCTGAAGCACTTTCCATTTCCCGCCAGACACAAAGGAAAGAGTTATTGTATACTGGAGAGCTCTTCAGCGGCTCATTTACAAGTGTCTCCTGGTGTGTCTGTCTGCAGGAGCTAGGGAGCCTTCAGCTCCAGCTACTGACAGTTAAATTACAGAAGTTAGAGGACAGATGTTTCTCAGCAAAGGACCCTCATCTTCTCATCTCCTCCATCCCCTGTAAATGGCTAAGACAGAGGTTCAAATTACTTCATTAGTCCAATACATCTGTTTTACAGGTTCTCCACAAGCCTGCCACAGAATCCATGAAACAGAATCTTCAGTGGAAATTCTTTTATGAGTTTGATATTATCTCCCATGGAGACATCGACAGATATACATACTTATTAGGCTACAGTGTTCCAGCTTTATGAATAATCTATTTATACTCTGGTTAGTTTTGAGTCTTCTCACAAATGTTTACCTTTATTTTTCTCCTTCCATTTTCCCTGTTTTATCTCAAATGCACAGTTGAAATTCACAAGCAATATTCTGTCATGGTACAGGAAAATGCTTAAAATATTATAGAGAGTCGGGCAGTGGTGGCGCACGCCTTTAATCCTAGCACTTGGGAGGCAGAGGCAGGCGGATTTCTGAGTTCGAGGCCAGCCTGGTCTACAGAGCGAGTTCCAGGACAGCCAGGGCTACACAGAGAAACCCTGTCTCGAAAAACCAAAAAATAAATAAATAAATAAAATATTATAGAGATGTATACTACCTATGTAGTCTATTTTGAAATAAGCTTTTGGCCTTTTCATATTTGATAATATTCATTAGTATTTCTTTAAAACTCACATTCTTGAACTCTTGTTCTAGTGCGTTCTTTAAAGGAAAGGTCCAACCCATCTCTAATTACAACTCAGGCACCTCAGTCACAGACATGGTGTTAAACATTAATTCAGAAAAGTATACACCAAATCCTGAAGCTGCATTGAACTATATTTAGTCGTTAAATCAATCATTTACGATGTTCCGTGATCTACTCTAAGCCGTTAAATCCAGGACAATGGTCATTAAATACCAACTAACGAGATGACATGAGCTTTGTAAGCACCTGAACCAGAGTGAAAGCTTACTTAGTGAGAAGCCGAGCGAGCAGCTGTAGTTTGGAGATCATAGTAGACTTTCTGGTGGACCAGATGGAGTGGGCAGTAGTAACATGCAAGGCTGAGAAAAGGGGCAACTCAAGCACAGAGGTCATCGTTGAAGAACGGCTTTGTCAGCCTAAGGCCCAGGCTTAGCGAGTTTCGGGAATGTGTCCATACTTCATGGTGACTGACTGTTGGTGTGTCTCTCATAGCCGACTGCTCCCTTTTGTCAGCTTGTTTCTCTGCGGAAGCTTAGGGATCAAGTTTTCATCCCTCTGTGGTGCCCCCTTATGCTCTGTGTGCAGTGTTAGGGAAAGCGTGAAGCGTTGCTCTCGTGATAGGCTATCGTGGTAGCCACAGTAAGGGCTGTGGAGCTCTTGCGGAATTCAGAATGGCTTTTCAATTCTTTCCCTGATGCATTTATTCATGGCAGCCTCTCGCTTCCCCTTCACTCAGCAGCAACTTTGAGGAAATGGTTTAATTATTTAAAACACTTGCTGCATGCTTAAGAAGACACCAGGGAGGAATGTTAGAAAAGAAAATCTTTTAACATATAAATTTAGAGACTGAGGTGATCACCAGCCCAGTGAAGAGAGTAATAATAATAATAATAAAAATAAAATGCAAACTTCTAGGTGTTTGGTTTTCTTTGAGTCAAACAACTCATAGGCTTTCTTTCTTCTGTCCGATTGCATTTACCTTTTTGCCTTGGTGTGAATACTGTTTACGCTGCAATGTATTGAAGCATTGCACGTCTAATTTCAGGAAAACGAACACAACCTCCTGAAATTCCAATTTTACTGAGCCGAATTCTGTCCTGAAAAGTGTGAAATGCATAGAAAGTAAAATTGTGCAACAATAAATGTCTCTCCCAAAATTAAATTCCTGCCCAGCTTGTCACAGGAACTCAATTTTAATATACACAGCATTTTTGTAAATTTGAGCTGATATTTTTTTCTTCTACAAAGAAGCAATGAGCAGTGAGACTGTTGGAGAAAAACTAACTTTTCCTTTACAAGAGGATTTCAATTATGTTCTACTGCATTTTCTTTTTTAAAAAATTCTTTTTGTTTGTCTGTTTGCCTGATTGATTTCTAAAGAGAGAGAAAAAAAGGAAAAGGCATGGGGTTTGGGAGGAGGGTAGATAGGCAGTATCTGGGAGGAGAATGTGTGTGTGTGTGTGTGTGTGTGTGTGTGTGTGTGTGTGTGTGTGTAGAAACCAAGATGAGAATATATACATTTTCAATAAATGTTTCTAATAAAATAAAAATAACCATTGAAAATTATTTTCAATAAAAATTATTTTTAAAAAAGAAGCAATAAACAGCAAGAAGATATAGCAAAAAAATGTGAGATACCTGATCATGTGTTATTATTTGGCCCCATGCACACACAAATGTGGACTCACAAGTTTGAGATGTCATTACTGAAAGCATCAATCTTGCTGTACAATTTGTGAGGCTGACTTCATCTCCTATTGTGTGAGAGAGCTTTGTTGCTGTATGTGGTTAATTTTAAGCCATGCATTAAAACACGTTACAACTTTACAGTGACATTTTATATGGATGGCTGACAGCCTTTGACAATATTTAGTTCTTTACAGTAATACATTTATGCTAACTTTAGAAACTATAGCATAATGAAATTTTATAGCCAATTAAACTTGTGAGTCACTGTCAGCTTTCTAAACTCTAGAAGAATGAAAGAATCAGACACGAGAAGGGAGAGAATCAGACATGAGAAGGGAAGAACCAGCTCTAGCAGCTATAAAATCCTAAACATTATCATGAGAATTACATGTTAACAGAAAAAAAACATATGCAATGTCCAAACAGCCAGAGAAGAAATAAGCTAGCTATTTTTCCAGATTTTGAGATGCTTTTCAGTCTGTTTTGGTACCATGTTCTTCTGCTGACTATAGGAGAATGCTTTATCTGTGTCTGCCTGTTCACAAGAGGTTACCTGTCAGTGGGCAGCCTTTTCAACTTTTACTTTTAGAGGCAGGAAGGGCCAGAAGTAGTGTCCATCTGTAATCCTGGGACTCTGTAGACTAAGGCAGGAGAATCATGAGTTCAAAATCAGCCTGGACTACATAGGAGACCCTATTATGAACTCATCACTTCTCAAAATAGTTAAAAAGAAAAACGATGCAAGCTTGGATGTTATCACTCTACATTCACACTGTCTTACTTCTGGCTATGGACATAAACAGTTGGAATAGTAAAAATCCAAGCAAGCAAGTCTATTTAATAAAATTCTCTGACACATACGTAGGAATCCATTATGCATGGACCATATGGAGCTGGAGCATATCGAAAGAATGAGAAAGGGACAACAAATCTACTTTGTCTCTCCATGCCTCTATATCTGTTGGTCAAGTCCATGCATATAAATCTGTCCCAGTTACTAAACAGAGAATGTGGGATTACTCTATAGACAGACTGAGCTTCCAGTGGCTTTAAAACAGAGTCATAATACATTGTATACAGAAAGTATGGAGATATTTTAAAGCTGTATTTATTCATGCTCTGTGTGTGTGCATATGTTTGTGTGTACGCATGTGTTTTCATGCACAGCAATGTATCAGGTCCAAAGGGAACTCCACTATTCTAAATTCTGGCAGTTAGACAAAGCCGGCATTCCATAAGAACTTGTGAAGCCATTTTCCTCTTCCAAAGGACTCATTTCCCTTACCACTGGCATAGGGGACAAATGGCTATCTGTGGTGCCTATTAGCATGCCCTCCCTAGCTTATAATCCTATTACTTTGGCTCAGTGCTCTGTTGGCTGTCTTTCTTGCCTTCTCTTGGTCTTCTCTCCATCTACCTCCCCTTTCCTTCTTTCTCTCTACTCTGCTTTGCTTCTCTCATGAGCACGCCCAATCTGCTCACCGTGGTCAGTCTATTACTTTCTTTCTCTGCCTTGGACTCTTCCAAATGCATCTGTCTTTTTGATCCCTCATATCTACAATAAAGACCTACCACATAATCATACTTTGGAGCTGTCAAACTGCTAGTTTATACATTATGAATGCATAGATGTAAGTATATGGGTTCATATGTGCATATGGAAGCCAAGGGTGACTTCAGATATCCTACACTTTCCACCACACATTTTAGAGGCAGATTCTGTCATGACGTGTGGAGTGCCCTGGTCCATGTAGCCTGGCTGACTGGTTTTCTTCTGACTCTGCTCCCTCAGCACTGGTATTTCTGCTATGTGTCACAGCTGGCTGCTGGGGACCCAGTTTAAGTTCCTTGGCTTGCGCAGAAAGCTCCCTACCAACCATTCCATCTCCTCAGACCCTGCTCATCTCATGAGACACTGTGTATCTCATACTTTCCTTGAACTTGTAACCCTCCCGATTTAGCCTTCTACATGTTACAATTATAGGTATGTACTATTACAAATGCTAACCAGTTAAAAAGTAAACGTGTTCATGTAAGTATAACTTTGAAATATAATTCTTTGGTGATGGGAAATTTCAGAACGCTTGCATTTTTCATGGCCATTAATTGCTTTAAAGTCATTTGGCTTAAGCATTTTCTGCCTGTTGTAAGGTTTGTAGCCACCATCGGCCTGTAGTAATAGGCAATGAAATCCTCCTATTACCCTTTTCCCTTGGAGTCAACAAAAGAGAAAGAAAACAAATAAATTGAAACATTTACAGAGGAGGAATAAGAAGGAAGGAGGAAGAGGAAGACAATGTGCAGTAGAGAAATGTGCTGAGCCCCAGTATGCACAGCATTATATGGAAGACAACACATTC
Source organism: Tokudaia tokunoshimensis (assembly GCA_036184795.1). NCBI lineage: Eukaryota > Metazoa > Chordata > Mammalia > Rodentia > Muridae > Tokudaia > Tokudaia tokunoshimensis. The sequence goes on along the minus strand of BTHU01000002.1, from coordinate 48,916,842 downwards.
CTATTGAAAACATTCGCTCTGCTGTTTGTCTGTCTGGAACTTCAACCTTTCCCTCCATGCCCACCGACTCTGCTTCTGCTTTCTCTATTCCTCTTGCATCTTCTGTTTCCACCCTGTAAAGAGGAACATATTTACTTCCTCACATGTCCTTAAGAACAGATCATTCATGTCTTTTTTGCCTTTTGCATGAAATCAGCTCTAGGCTTCCCTCTATGTCTAAAACAGTGATAGAAGGTTTAAAATTTATAAAACATGGAGTTATACAGTTATTTGTCTTTATCTACACATTTTACAAATGAAGATGGAGCTAACCATAAATCAAAGCCATCTTAAATTCTTCTATAGAAAGCTTGCGTGACATATTTCTGTTAGCTTTATTCATGAAACAATAAAGTGTAACAATTATCTGTGCAGGTTTTGCCTTGTATTGGGTATTAACAAGCTATCTAGATTTTTTTTTTCAAGAATGTAAGTTGCAGGTGAATACTACCAAGTTTTCTTGGAGAGACTTCTTGACTATCTGTGACTATTAATATCCACTAGAGATCTAGAGATGTGGACTCACCACACAATACTGAATGGTAACTGCATGGTCCTCAACTCTATCTGATGAGCAAAGGGGAAGAGGATTTGATTAGATATTCTTCTAGTTACTCTCTCATGAAAAAATTCTCTTGATACTGCAGCACCACAAAAATCTCTGGGTCAATTTCTATTTCTGATTTTAAGATTCATTAGGGAGTAGTGGCTCCCAAGAGAAAAGTCCCCAGATCAGCCTGCTGATGTCACAGTTTCCTGGGCTGCTTTTGAAATAACAGATTCTTCTTGTTTCCATCTGAGGAGATTTGATTCCAGCAAAACTAGGGTGGTGCTGAGAGTCTGTACCTATAGAACTGAGTGACCTTGGAAACAGCAAATGTATGCCTTTTGAACTTCATGTTGACTCATCAAGCCTCATGAATCAAAATCTAGGAAAGATTCAGTCACCATCCATGAGTCAGTCAATCTTAGTTTTTCTCTTGTCACTGGCTTTTCTGCCCTTTGTTTCCTCAGAAAATACTATGACTTTTCCAAGACTGCTCAGGTCTTGGTCTTCAATTCAGAGCTTACCAGAGTAGCTGGTAACCAGATAAGAGGCTAAGAAGAAGGTGCCAATCGCTTAGCTGCCTTTCTTTAATATTTGTGTATAAATTATGTACTTTGTGGTTAAAACTGTGGAAGATGAGTTTGAGGCAGACCTGAAAGACTTGCATTGTAGGAGCATGACAAAAGTACAGTCTTAGTTGTATTGTTTTGGCATTCACGACATAAAGGGGACACAAGTGGAGGGGAGATGGTTCCCATATCTGCATGAAATGTGACTTAGATCAAGCTGTTGAGGGGCCATTGTATCTGTTGAGATACCCTTTGTGAGGGCTGGCTGTGTTTCTATCGTTATGCTCCTAAACCAGCAATATACTCAGAAGGAGGTTTTAGGAAAGTACCACTAAGTCTTACATAATGTGACTTTAGACCAAGTCTGACTAGGGGAATCATGTTATTTGTAGGGACAAAGCAATTGCAAATGTAAATCTGGCAACCAAATGACAAAAATAAAAGCTATACAATTCTTAATTTCTAAGACATTATTTTTTCCCAAATGATTATAACTGGTTTCTAATTTGCTGTAGTAATTTGAATTATACAGCCTATGTTTTCAATTCTACTATGTCTAGATGCAAGTATTCAGAGTATTGAGTATGTGTAGACTCTGAGGTTGGTAGAAAGGATTCTTACTTAGTTTTGGAGCATGGGCATTGGAGATATTAAAAAATGGAAAAAAAAAGTCGATGTATGAAATGGAGGTGCAGAATATATCATTGTGACATACTTTAGATACCAGAACACCAGCCAATAGAATCTAAAGGAAGAGTACTAGAGAAGACTGAAAACAGGGAAAATGTCTAGTGACCAAATTAAAAAATTGAATAAAAAAGTTAACTGACTTTTTTACGGGACAAAGACCCCAATAGTAACCGTTTCAAATTAACCCTCTAAATTTGGAATATATCTCTATCTCTGAATCTGTCTGTCTATCTAACTATCTATCTATCTATCTATCTATCTATCTATCTATCTATCTATCTATCTATCTATCTATCAGTGTTAAGAAAGTAAAAATTTATTGCGTTTAAAGATTATTTTATTACCCATTACTGGGGTCCATTGACAAGTATGGAGCACATTGTTTTTGTTTCTGATGAATAAAGTTTGGAGAGCTTAGGGTAATAGGTGATGTTTTCTAACTTGTAGTAATTCATGTTTTTTGTTTGTTTGTTTTTTCTTTTCCTCATAGCTGGACATTTAGAATTTTTTTCTCCCAGATGAGAGAACACTGAGTTTTCAGTCTGAGACTTAGGGACGTTTTTCACATCTGTTCTATGGGCTCTGAGACTGTCATTTCAAAAGTCTCATCTTCCTTACCTGCAAAATTAGACAGCTGGTTTGCAGCTGATGCCTAACTTATTTTTCACTTTCAAACTCCATGACTCTATTGCACTTTCAATGATAAACATCAACCTACATACTGCCAAGTTATCGGCCCTACCTAAACATGGGTAAAATTATTCCCACTAACATTCATTTTGGGAGACCCACATCTCTTTAATAGAAAGTTAAAAGAGAAAATTGAGTTCAAAGAGAAAATAAATTAAATGATTCTTTTCAAGATATCCAGAGTCACTTCAGCGAACTTTATCATTTAATACTTACAAAATTTCTTCTAAATACAGCACATTCAAAACATGAATTAATATGAGATAGAGACTCTGCATTAGCCCACTAATACAGTGTTTCTCAGGAAACAAAAGTAGATGAAAAGAATTACATTTTACACATTTTAAAAAGATCACAGCATTACCAAAATGTTACATAATTATCAAAAAGTAGAATAAGATGTGATTTGAGAAGGAGGGAACAGGGATAATGGTCACATATTATGTCTTTTATTACTTTTTATATTTCATGCTGCTAGTTAAATAATTTTTGCTCTTTCCATATCCCAAGTATAAAAAGCTCACTTTGTAAGGACAGGACTAAGATAATAAAAAAGTACTTTTGTCTTCTTAAGTGTAAAGAAAAGAAATCACCATGTTGAGCAATTCGAAATCCAATACTATCCATTGATAGTGTTCATTCTTCCTTGCAGGGCTGGAGCGAATTGCACGGGATTCATCTTATGAACAAGAAGGAAAGGTTCAATTTGTAATTGATGCAGTGTATTCCATGGCTTACGCACTGCACAACATGCACAAAGAACTCTGCCCTGGATACATAGGCCTTTGCCCAAGAATGATCACCATTGATGGGAAAGAACTCCTGGGTTACATCAGGGCCGTGAATTTTAATGGTAAGTCACAACTTTATTTTTATCTCAACATTAAGTGACAGGGAGTTTCACAGTCCAATTGATAGATGATGTTTGGACGCAGTAGAAATCCAAAGATGAGAAGAACTACGTTCTGCTCAGAAGTGTGAAATTTTCCACCTGCTTTTTAATCTCAAACATATTTTAGTACTGCCCTTAATCTGTTCCTGAAAGAAACAAAAGTTAAAAATAATTCTCAATCAATCAAAATATTCTACTTAACTATCGCTATTTCAGAAATCATTTAGAAGGCTCACTCAGAACCCCTGTCAATAGAGCAGATTCCTCTAAAAAGTGTTTTGCTCATGACACTATTAGTGTAGAGCTCATAGTAATTTGTTTTTAAATTGATATTAAGCTTTGAAAAAAACACTAAGCTGATGCTAAAAAGGATGAAGTTACTTTAATAATCCAAGACTGTTGTATTTTTATGTCTATTTTTCCTTGTATTTCTTTAATGATTTAGTCACATGGTGGTAAGTTGGATGGTACAGTGCAGATGGCATTTTCTTACTGTAGAATCAGAAATACTGCTTTTGTATCTGTCATAAGAACCCAACACAGAATATGCTGGATTCACTGTCTTTGGTTGTGAATAACTGAACTGCTTGTTTGAAATAATGGAGTTACTGAATGCTGTCCTTTTATAAAAGAGGTAATGGCTGGCGCCCATGACTTAGACCATCATTTTCAAATAAAATGATAGAATGCTCTGAGCTGTCGAATTCTTTCAGCTTGGCTGTAATCCACACAATGGACGTGCCTTCGGGCCATGCACAGTGCCATACTGTCTATCACAATATACTCTGGTGATCTCAGCTGCCAGCCTTTCTCACAACAGCACAAGGTCATCTCCCGTTTAGAATTCAAGTGGAAACTTTGTCTCTTGCTTTGTACAGGCAATGTAAGGAATAATTTGGTCTGTATTCAGTACAGGATAAGATCTTTTCTAGCATAAATTTCTAGACTCATTCTATAACATTAATTCTTTTGTTAATATAAACACTAAGGGGGAATTTGAAAATAATTTTCATGTGGCTATAAAATTGAACAAAAGAAGATTGTTACAATGTAAGTTATTTACTCTAATGTGCAGTTAGGGAACACTGCATTTCTACAACAGTGTTAGAAAGTGGGAAGATGAATGCAAATGAGCAGATTCTTCTCAATAACTGAAGTTCACCTTTGAAAACGAAATACTTTGAAGAAACACTCAATGAATGTAATTTAAAGGTAAATTACTAATTTTACTTTTTATCTTAACCATGCATCAAGAGCTAACCCTTCCTGATGGCTTCAATTATTATACTAACCTCCAATGTAATGGTGCAATTATGGACTATTAGAGAGTGTCTTAATGTCTAATGGCTGTTAAGACAATTGCCTCTGGACTCCAATGATCCCTCAGTTCTTTAGTCCCCCTTTTGTAGGTTAACTCATTTCTATATATTATGTGTGTTCAGCCTTTTAATAGATGCTAACGGTACCTTACATGTAAAATAGACAAAACAGTCAGAGGATCTTGAGCTTATGAGAAAAGAAATAAACCCAATAAGTACAAGAATCTACAATGATATAAAATGCCATGTGTGCCGAAAGAAAAGAAAGTCATATTATAAATATAGTTTATATAGGAGATATTTCGCCCAGAGAAGAGAGGAGCTTGAAATAAGGAAGAAGCAAGGACATCATCTTCATATAGACCAAGTGTGGTCTTGTAGGCAGTATTAAGGCTTGCTCATTTGGATTGAAGGGAAACATACTGACAGGCCATTTTTTTTTAGAATCTCAGTATTAAGCTACCTATTAATCTTAATTTATTATTAATACCTTGGCTGCTCATGATTTTCACAAAGGCATATAAAGCTATTTAAATACAAGTATACTATGAGAGTATTAATAAGGAAGAAAACACTGATTTAGAAATGAAAATAAAGGGTTTATTATGTACTTTCAACAGAATCAAAACCTGAAAGAAACCTGCAATAAGATCTCTATAAAGGAAAAGAATTCTAAAAGGTCTCAAAAGAGAATATTCAACAAAATTATTTTTAAAAGGAGACTTTGCATGAATCTCTGGCAGCCAAATGAGCAATGCTATTTAACAGAATTTGCAGTTATAGTTTTTTTCTCTATTTTGCATCCACATAATCAAGGCTAAGACATTCAGCTGGTCATTTCATGAGGTGATTTTTTTTTTCAGCAAGAATGGGATAATCCTCCTTTTGTATTCTACTAATATGAGGTGAAGAAACTTTGCATATACTGTCTTTGCAATTCTGTCCTCTAAACATCCTATTCACAAATAAGTGTTTCAGTCATTTAATATAAGAATTTCTGGGTTAAAGGGATTGGGATAACCAAGACTTCCTTTAGTTCCCATAGCTGTCCTTGGAAGCTCCTTAAAGGATCAGTGGCTATATGGTGCTCATTTTCTAGGCAAATACTTAGACCCACTACTTTTTAGGGCTCTCACAAGTTGATGTTTTACATAGAATTTTGGAATTTGTATTCTTTTCTGGGACTCCAGCAATCTGGTGTTTTGTGTCATTAATGGAATCTCCGTGAATGGGTCATGTTGGCCCTGGCCAGTGTTCTCACTTACCTGGACAGACAGTCAAGGACCAATTGTGTGATAGATACAATTGGCCATACCAAGTATTCTTCAGGACCACTTTTTGCTTCCCTGAGAGCCCAATTGTGCTTACTTAAAAAACAGAGTTGCCTATATTACATGGCAGCAAACATCTTTCAAGAATATTCTAGCAGTGCTCTTAAAGTTTTTTTTTGACAAAAGTTAGATTTAATTTACAATATAATAAAGGTTACAGGTATAAAGCTACACTTAAAGCAGAAAAGGCCTATTTCACAAATGAACAAATCTGTACAAAGCTCATACAATGGTTTCTACCTTGTCTCTGTTAGCCAGGTCTATTCTGGAGATCTGAATAACCAGAACTCACTATTGGGGGTATCAGGGGAGCCTTCAAACCAACAGCTGAGCACATTCTCCTAACACACACCTGACCCTAGCAGAGTATAGTCTTCCTGTTCACCAAGAACTGTCCCAAATGGTCACTTCTTAAGGAACTGCCTCTTGGCACACAGGAACAGTGAGGCCACAGGAAGGAAGCTGCATTCAAACTAAATGAGTTTTCAGCGAGGCAGGTGAGTTTTCAGTGTGGACAAGAAAAATAGGTAAAGTCCAACAATACAGTACAAACCCATTACCTGTCCCATGACACTGGCTACAGAAGAAGGAAACTCAAAATGGCTTCATGCCCCAGACAGGACAGAGGAAGGCTTATTATCTATTAGACCTCAAAACCATGGGTGCAAGAGGACATTCCATTACCCTGTGACTTACATGAACAGTGTCAACCAACTTGGCATCCATGGCCACCGCTTTGTTACCTGGGTCTCACGAGGGAAGAGAATGGAATACAAATGAGGCTCCCATCCTCTCCATAGCTCTAGATTCCACCCGTGAGCGACTTCACATTAAAAACGGTCTTAGTAGGTGGCACAGGAAAAGCACCAGGACCGTCTGCTCAGAAGGTCCTGGGAATCTTTTCACTACACTTTAAGTGTTCTGACTCAGGTCTTTGGTATTTTAGTCCCACCCATAGTCTCAGTATTACATGGTTAGTACTTCAGGAGACTTTCTGAAAGACGATACTGCACACATGGAAAGTTTTCTCCTTAGTTCAGTAGCTCCCCTTGTAACCACTCCACCCCTCCCCAGTCATCCCCACCCTCTTCATAACTAAATTATCAAATCAGTAAAGAAGGTGTGGGCTTCTTGCCCAGCCAACCCTCCTTCACATATTTCTTCTTCTTAGGTTCATTTACTGCTTCAGGGTTATAGACAGTGGGGTTTGGTGTGGGATTTATGGTCACTGCTGATAGCACAACAGGAATCAAGTCCAAAAGGGAACTTTACAGAGGGACTGCAAATTTCGTACAGTTTTACTCCCTGGATCAGTGAAATGCAAAATGTTCTTTCAAGTAATTAAAAAGTGACATCTTCAAATTGACCCTTTAAATCAAAGTATTTAGTAATGATCATTTGAACATTGAATAGTGGCAGCATCAAAGAAAAATTACATCTTTGTAATAACTTTACCAAGCTGTTTCTTATTTACATCAATATGGGAAAATACTGTTCTGTTTTGCTTATTGGACTTTTAAAGTTTGAATTAGTGAAGTCATGCAATTGGTTTGGAGAAAGAATTTCTTGCTTTATATGACAAGGTGATAAAGTAGCTCAAGAAACTGGGTTCTGGGATCATGTGTGAGTCTGAGCAAGGTTCTCTACATATAAATTATAACCAGTTGTATAGTTTGGTGTTCTCCTGGGACTCCCAATAATGGGAGTTGGTGTGTCTCTCACTCTCTTACCTGCATGTAGGACCATTTTCCTCCTACTGGGTTGCCATGTTGAGCCGTGACATGAGGGTTTGTACCCAGTCTTATTGTATTTTGTTAGTGTATGGAAATGCCTGAGGAGTCTGTTCGCCTATTCTTTTTTGTTTGTTTCTTTGTTTGGTTTTGTCATTTTAAGGGAAACAGAAGGAGTTGATCTGGGAGAGGGGGAACTGGGGGGAATAGAGGGAAATGAAACTATGGTCAGGATATAATGTATGAGAAAAGAACAAAAGATTTTAAAAAAAAGTTGTTCTAGCTGAGACTATAATCAAGTACTGTTACTTAAGCAGCAGTTTAGAGATACACACTTAGTTTAAAAGTTCATATATTTTATAGTGTGTTTTAAGTCTGAGAATATAAAGAACATGCTAGAATTTAGGATGACAGACTGTTAGAATTTCAGACTTGAATCATTCTATTACAAATAGCTATTTAAAGATGAAGAATGTAATCAAAGTACTAAACTAAAAATTCCCACTTGACAACAAAAGCATAAGCTACAATAGTAGTTTTATTGATTTTAGTCAGATTGATTTCCCTCATTGCTGGAACATTCATTCCTGCATCTGTATTGTAAGCACGTTCTGAATCCTGGCATCCTCAGAGCTGTTCGTGTCTCCATACAAACTTTGCCACTTTTCCTCTCTACATGGCTAAGACTTGACTTTTAGGTTACTTTTATTGCAGCTATTTGAACAAAACGTTCTTTTTTATAAATTTTTAAAACCCTAGGATCTATCAAAAGAAAAGCATAAAGGCAGAAGAGTTCAGATTTTATTTTATTTTTGAAATTCAAGCGACCACGTCTATTTCTTACTCCAAAATGATAAAATATTAATACTCTACATCTTGTATAGAATCAAAGATTTTCCAGGACAAAAGAACTATACTTAGCATTAAAAGCATTGGATAGAATTTCGGAGATACCTCTTCATTCCTTTTACTTTTCCTGGAGCCCAGGTTAGGGCAAAGTCAAGCATAACAGTGTGTATTAATTAGGATTATTTGGTTGTTAGGTAACAAAAATAATGCTAAATTAAGGTAACACAAATAACTTAAGAAAAGAGAGAACTCAAAGGAGATTTTGAAGTATTTAAGCAAGAGATAGTTCTCAAAACATAATAAAAAAAACCCCATAAAAACCAGCTGTTTCTGTTAGCTGTTCTTACTATACTGACTTTTCCTACAGTTGATCTGCAGAACAACATAAGTGTACCCTACCAGCTGGGATTCAGCTGCTTTTGTTCCAGGGCACACCTGCTATGACACACACACACACACACACACACACACACACACACACACACACACACACACACACATTTATAAATTTATATAATATATATTGCTTATTTGGCTATGAAGTCTCAATTCCAACTCTGAGACACTTGAATCTTAACATTTTCAGATCAGACAGCAGATGCTTTTCCAAAGCAAGTGGACTTGCTTGATGGTCCTGGATGCTTCTAGGTTCTAAAAAGCAGAGAGGGGCAATAATTTGGTCTCTGAATCTTGTTGCTTCATTGGATGACAAACATTTGTTAGATGAAGAGAGACATAGTCAGGAATAGATCAACATCTATGTGAACCAACACAGGCATCAACTTTGCTGACACCAAGTGTGGGGTGCCTCTCAACTGAACAAGGAAGTAGCAATTACATCATTACCATACTCGGCTTTCTACAGTAAAATAGAAATATTTGTAAGAGACAGGAATTAAGGTAAAGTTTATCAATGGTTTCTTCAGAAAGCCTATTGACTTTAAGATTTTAATTGACTAATTCTAAAATATAATTATGACACTCTGAACACTGTAGTCCCATTATGAAGCAAACCTGATTTTCATAAGAAATCTTAAAATACCTAAAATAGGGATAACTCAATATTAAGAAATTATATGTTATTTCTTAATAATGCTAATAGGTCAAATTCGATTAATATTTCATAATATTGTACAAGACCATCTGGTTAAAATATGACTGTATTGTGTAATAAGTACAAAATAAACCATCTTTAAAGAGAAGAAATTTGAAACATATTTTAGATTTTTAACACTGTCATTAGTGTCTTGTAAGTTAAAAACAATATAATAAAATATAAAACAAAATAGCAAAAATTATTATTAAGGAAGAAATGTTACTATATTGGTGTCATTAGACTTAAATAATTTAATCAGAAAACAATATATATTTAATATTAAAATATTTAAGAAAAATAATAAGGTAAGACAATAACATGAAACATTAAGATGCTTCATACATAAATGTTAATTTATTTAAAATCAATCTGGTTCATGTAAATATATGAAAATATCTGGAAACAAACTAGACATGAAATATGACAGAACATTTTTTTAATCTTAGAGTTTATTATCCCAGCTAATTTTAAAATTACATTGTCTTTTAATTTTTGAGATCATAATATAATACCATCATTACTCCTTACACTTTCCTCCCTCCAAACTCCTTTTCAAACTTCTTCCCTTCTTATTTCTTTTCAAATTCTTGCTCTCTTTTTCATTATTTGTTGTTAAATTCATAAGTATATGTATACACATATATTATTTTTTGAGTATATATATATATATTTATTATTTTTTATTAGATATATTCTATATTTACATTTCAAATGATTTCCCCTTTCCTGGTACCCCTCCCCCAAAAATCCCATAAGCCATCTCCCCTCCTCTGGTACCCCAACCAACCCTCTCCCACTTCCCTGTCCTGGTAGTCCCCTACACTGCGGCATCCAGCCTTTCCAGGACCAAGGGCCTCTCTTTTGATGTCCAACAAGGCCATCCCCAGCTGCCTATGCATCTGGAGCCCTGGGTAACTCCATGTGTTTTCTTTGGTTGATGGTTTTGTCCCTGGGAGCTCTAGGAGTACTGGGTGGCTCAAATTGTTGTTCTTCCTATGGTGCTGCAAACCCCTTCAGCTCCTTGGGTTCTTTCTCTAGCTCCTCCACTGGGGACCCTGTGCTCAGTTCAATGGCTGGCTGAGAGTGTCCCCCTCTGCATTTGTCATGCACTAGCAGAGTCTCCCAGGTGACAGCTATATCTGACTATGGTAAACAAGCACTTGTGTGTATCAATAATAGTGTCTGGGTTTTGTAACAGTATATGGGATGGATCCCTAGGTGGGGCAGTCTAAGAATGGTCTTTCCCTCAGACTGCTCCACACTTCATTCTGGTATCTCCTTCTGTGGGTATTTTGTTTCCCCTCTACGAAGGACCAGAGTATTCATACTTTGTTCTTCCTTCTTCTTGAGCATCATTTGATATGTGAATTGTGTCTTGGGTATTCCTACTTTGTTCTTCCTTCTTCTTGAGCATCATTTGATATGTGAATTGTGTCTTGGGTATTCCAAGCTTCTGGGCTAATATCCACTTATCAGTGAGTGCATGCCATGTGTGTTCTTTTGTTTGATTAGGTTACCTCACTCAGGATGATATTTACCAGTTCCATCCATTTGCCTAAGAATTTCATGAATTCATTGTTTTTAATAGCTGAGTAAGTATTCTATTGTGTAAATATTCCACATTTTCTGTATCCATTCCTCCATTGAGAGACATCTGGGTTCTTCCCAGCTTCTTGCTATTATACATAGGGCTGCTATGAACATAGTGGAGCATGTGTCCTTATTACATGCTGGAGAATTCTCTGAGTATATACCCAGGAGTGGTATAACAGGGTCCTATGGTAGTAATATGACCAGTTTTCTGAGGAACTGCCAAACTGATTTCCAGGATGGTTGTACCAGCTTGCAATCCCACCAGCAGTGGAAGAGTGTTCCTCTTTCTTCACATCCTCGCCAGCACCTGTTGTCTCCTAAGTTTGTGATCTTGGCCATTCTGATTGGTGTGAGGTGAAATCTCTGGATCATATTGATTTGCATTTCCCTGATGACTAAGGATGTTGAACATTTCTTCAGTTGCTTCTCAGGCATTCAATTTTCCTCAGGTGAAAATTCTTTGTTTAGCTCTGTAACCCATTTTTTAATAGGGTTATTTGGCTCTCTGGAGTCTACCTTCTTGAGTTCTTTGTATGTCTTGGATATTAGACCTCTGTCAGATGTAGGGTTGGTAAAGATATTTTCCCAATTTGTTGGTTGCCATTTTGTTCTATTGACAGTGTCCTTTGTCTTACAGAAACTTTGTAATTTTATGAAGTCCCATTTTTCAATTCTTGATCTTAGAGCATAAGCTATTGGTGTTCTGTTCAGGAAATTTCCCCCTGTGGTCATGTGCTCAAGGCTATTCCCCAGTTTCTTTTCTATTAGTTTCAGTGTATCTGGTTTTATGTGGAGGTCCTTGATCCACTTGGACTTGAGCTTAGTACAAGTAGATAAGAATGGATCAATTTGCATTCTTCTGTATGCTAGCCGCCATTTGAACCAGCACCATTTGTTGCAAAGACTATCTTATTTCTACTGGATGGTTTTAGCTCCTTTGTCAAAGATCAAGTGACCATAGGTGTGTGAGTTCATTTCTGGGTCTTCAATTCTATTCCATTGATCTACCTCCCTGTCACTGTACCAATATTATGCAGTTTTTAAACACTATTGCTCTGTAGTACAGCTTGAGGTTCGGGATACTGATTCCTCCAGAAGTTCTTTTACTGTTGAGAATAGTTTTACCTATCCTGAGTTTTTTGTTATTCCAGATGAATTTGAGAATTGCTTTTTCTAACTCTATGAGGAATTGAGTTGGGATTTTGATGGGGATTGCATTGAATCTGTAGATTGCTTTTGGCAAGATGGCCATTTTTACTATATTAATCCTGCCAATCCAAGAGCATGGGAGATCTTTCCATCTTCTGAAATCTTTTTTGATTTCCTTCTTCAGAGACTTGAAGTTCTTGTCATACAGATCTTTCACTTGTTTGGTTAGAGTCACGCCAAGATACTTTATATTGTTTGTGACTAACCTATTTTCTTTCTCAGCCTGTTTATCCTTTGAGTATTGGAAGGCTACTGATTTGTTTGAGTTAATTTTATATCCAGCCACTTTGCTGAATTTGTTTATCGGCCATAGAAGTTCTCTGGTGGAGTTTTTGGGTTGCTTAAGTATACTATACTATCATATCATCTGCAAATAGTGATAATTTGACTTCTTCCTTTCCAAATCATATCCCTTTGATCTCCTTTTGTGTATAATTGCTTTAACAAGAACTTCAAGTACTACATTGAATAGGTAGGGAGAGAGTGGACACCCTTGTCTTGTCCCTGATTTTACTGGGATTGCTTCAGTTTCTCTCTATTTAGTTTGATGTTGGCTACTGGTTTGCTGTATATTGCTTTTACCATGTTTAGCTGTGGGCCTTGAATTTCTGATCTTTCTAGGACTCTTATCATGAAGGGGTGTTGCATTTTGTCAAATGCTTTTTCAACATCTAATGAAATGACCATGTGGTTTCTTTTTTTGTGTGTTTGTTTATGTAGTGGATTACATTGATGGATTTCCATATATTTAACTGTCCTTGCATCCATGGGATCAAGCCTCCTTGATCTCGGTGAATCATCATTTTGATGTATTCTTAGATTCTGTTGGCAAGAATTTTATTGAGTATTTTTGCATCGATAGTCATAAGGGAAACTGGTCTGAAGTTCTCTTTGTTGGATCTTTGTGTGGCTTTGGTTTCAGTGTAATTATGGATTCATAGAACAAGTTGTATAGTGTTCCTTCTGTTTCTATTTTGTGGAATAGTTTGAAGAGTATTGGTGTTAGGTCTTCTTTTAAGGTCTGAAAGAATTCTGCACTAAAACCATCTGGTCCTGTGCTTTCTTTGGTTGGGAGACTTTCAATGCCCACTTCTATTTCTTTAGGGGTTATGGGACCATTTAGACAGTCTACTGATCCTGATTTAACTTTGGTATTTGCTATCTCTCTAGAAAATTGTCCATTTCATCCAAATTTTTCAGTCGTGTTGAGTATAAGCTTTTGTAGTAGGATCTGATGATTTTTTGAATTTCCTCAGTTTCTGTTGTTATATCTCCCTTTTCATTTCTGATTTTGTTAATTTGGATACTGTCTCTTTGCCCTCTGGTTAGTCTGGCTAAGGGTTTATCTATCTTGTTGACTTTCTCTAAGAACCACCTCCTGGTTTAGTTGCTTCTTTGTATAGTTCTTTTTGTTTCTACCTGGTTGATTCCAGTCCTGAGTTTGATGATTTCCTGCCTTCTACTCCTCTTGTGTGTATTAGCTTCTTTCTGTTCTAAAGTTTTCAGGTGTGCTTTTAAGTTGCTAGTGTATGTTCTCTCCAGCTTCTTTATGGAGGCACTCAGAGCTATGAGTTTTCCTCTTAGCACTGCTTTCATTGGGTATGTTGTGCCTTCATTTTCATTAAATTCTAAAAAGTCTTTGATTTCTTTCCTTATTTCTTCTGTGACCAAGTTATAATTGACTAGAGCATTGTTCAGCTTCAATGTGTATGTGGGCTTTCTGTTGTTTTTGTTGCTATTGAAGATCAGCCTTACTCTATAATAGATATCTGATAGGAGGCATGGGATTAGTTTGTTCTTCTTATATCTGTTGAGGTCTATTTTGTGACTAATTATATGGTCAATTTTAGAGAAGGTATCATGAGGTGCTGAGAAGAAGATATATTCTTTTTATTTAGGTTGAAATGTTCTATAGATATCTATTAAAATCATTTGGTCCAAAAGTTCTGTTAGTTTCACTGTGTCTTTGTTTAGTTTGTGTTTCCCTGATCTGTCCATTGAAGAGAATGGGGTGTTGAAGTCACCCACAATTATTGTGTGAGGTGCAATGTGTGCTTTAAGTTTTAGTAAGGTTTCTTTTACGAATGATGGTGCCCTTGTATTTGGAGCATAGATGTTCAGAATTGAGAGTTCTTCTTGGTAGATTTTTCCTTTGATATGTATGAAGTGTCCTTCTGTGTCTTTTTTGATGACTTTTGGTTGAAAGTCAATTTTATTCAATATCAGAATGGCTACTCCAGCTTGTTTCCTGTGACCATTTTCTTGTAAAATTGTTTTTCAGCCTTTTACTCTGAGGTAGTGTTTGTCTTTGACACTGAGATGTGTTTTCTGTATGCAGCAAAATGTTTGGTCCTGTTTACATATCCAGTCTGTTAGTCTATGTATTTTTATTAGTGAATTGAGTCCACTAATGTTAAGAGTTATTAAGGAGTAGTGATTGTTGCTTTCTCTTATTTTTGATGTAATTTTTATATTTGTGTGGTTATCTTCTTTTGGGTTTGTTGAAAGAAGATTAATTTCTTGCTTTTTCTAGTGTGTAGTTTCCCTCCTTTTGTTGGTGTTTTCCATTCATTATCCTTTGAAGGGCTGGATTTATGTAAAAATATTGTGTAAATTTGGTTCTGTCATGGAATACCTTGGTTTTTCCATCTATGGTAATTGAGAGATTTTTCTGGGTATAGTAGCCTGGGTTGGCATTTGTGTTCCCTTTGGGTCTGAATGACATCTGCCCAGGATCTTTTGGATTTTACAGTCTCTGGTGAGAAATCTGATGTAATTCTGATAGGTCTACCTTTATATGTTACTTGACCTTTTTCCCTTACTGCTTTTAGTATTCTTTGTTTAGTGCATTTGGCGTTTTAATTATTATGTGACAGAAGGAATTTCTTTTCTGTTCAAATCTATTTGGAGTTCTGTAGGCTTCTTGTATGTTCATGGGCATCTCTTTCTTTAGGTTAGGGAAGTTTTCTTCTATAATTTTGTTGAAGACATATACTGGCCCTTTAAGTTGGAAATCTTCACTCTCTTCTATACCTATATTCCTTAGGTTTGGTCTTCGCATTTTTTCCTGGATTTCCTGGATGTTTTGGGTCAGGAGATTTTTGCATTTTTCATTTTCTTTGACTGTTGTGTCAATGTTTTCCATGGTATCTTCTGCATATGAGATTGTCTTTTCTATCTCCTGTATTTTGTTGGTGATGTTTGCATGTATGACTTCTGATTTCTTTCCAAGGTTTTCTATCTCCAGAGTTGTCTCACTTTGTGATTATTTTAATGTTTCTACTTCCATTTTTTAGATCTTGGATGGTTTTGTTTAATGGCTTCACCTGTTTGGTTGTGTTTTCTTGTAATTCTTTAATGGATTTTTGTGTTTCCTCTTTAAGGGCTTCTACCTGTTTATCTGTGTTCTCCTGTATTTCTTTAAGGGAGTTATTTATGTCCTTCTTGAAGTACTCTATCAGCATCATGAGATGTGATTTTAAATACAAATCTTGCTTTCCTTTTCAGGTGTATTGGGGTATATAGGACTTGCTGTTTTGGGAGAACTGGGTTCCGATGATGCCATGTAGCCTTGGTTTCTGTTGGTCAGGTTCTTGTACTTGCTTCTTGTCATCTGGTTATCTCTGGTCTTATTAGGACTTGGTGTCTCTTGCTGGAGCTTGTACCTCCTGTGGGACTGTAAACCTGTGTTGGCTCTCCTGGGAGACCAGATCTTCTGCTGGGACCCATGCACAGAGGGCTGTGGAATAGCCCCAGTTCCTGGGCACAGATATTGACTGGAAAGATCCTATCCAAGCTGCTCCACCATTCTTGTGACCTGTGTGCTCTTGACCAGACCTGCCTTGGATAGTCATGGGAGAGAAAATGCAGATCTTACCTTCAAGCCCAGCATTCAGAGTACCCCCTGGAGACCAGCTCTCCCCTGGCAGGACCTGTGCACAGAGTGCCATAGGGCAGCTCTAGCTCTTGGGTGCAGATGCAACTTGAAAGATCTCTACTGTTCCTGTGCCCTGTGTGCTTCTGGCTGGACCTGCCTTGGACAGTCCCCAGAGGAAAATGATATTACAGAATTTAATAGTCAGAATAAATAAGCACTATCAACAAAGTTATTTTGAAGTTATTCTTTCTGTCAACATTTAACATGGGAGCAAATATTAACCTATAAGATTATAATGATCAATCTAATGTATACTGGTAATAATATGTAGGTTGTGGCAACTGTAACTAGAAATAGGAACACATAATTGTATAAAGAAAATATATACACATTTCTATCTATTTCTATGGAGGAATTTTATTTTTAGTTTGATAGAAATAGATTAAACCTTTAGTTAGGAAGGTATTATTATTATTATTATTATTATTATTATTATTATTGTCATCATCATCATTACAGAAAAATCAATTGAAACAGTGAGTGAAACTATTTTCTTGTACAAAGTAAAATCTATTTTACATTTATGTGGAAAAAAAAGAAAAATTACATGTGTGTGTTTTGAGAAAGACAGAGACTGAAAGAGACACAGAGAGGAATTATTTAAATGGATAAATTTAAAATGTGTATAGAAATTAAGAAAATAGGACATTTTTGACTTCATAGAAATCTTTTAGTGCTAAAGATAATTTATTGAAAATTAGAAAGCTATTTTGAACAATTCAAATAAATACACATACCTTAGGTATATGATAAAATTGTGTGTAAAGAACTAATATTTAATATATTAATAGACACATAGGTTGACATAAAACATAACATCTCCATAGGATTAACTGGTGAAACTTGTGTGAATGTTAATACTTATTTGAATATGCTAAAGTTTTTATAAATATTAAGGAATTCCAATCACAAACAAAAGGGCAGTTTTTTCTTTTTTTCTTTTCCTTTTTGCTGTTGATTGGTTATTTATTTACATTTCAAATGTTGCACCCCTTCCATGTCTCCCCTCCACAAACTCCCCCATCCCCTCCCCCTCCCCTTTGCCTCTAAGAGGGTGCTCCTCCACCCACCCACTTATTCCTACCTCACCCCTCTAGCATCCCCCTACACTGGGGCATTCAACCTCCACAGGACTAAGGACCTCCCCTCCCATTGATGCCAGGTAAGGCTAGCCTCTGCTACTTATGTAGCTGGAGCCATGGGTCCCTCCATGTGTACTCTTTGGTTGGTGATTTAGTCCCTGAGAGCTCTGAGGGGTTTGGTTGGTTTATATTGTTGTACTTTCTATGGGGTTGCAATCCCCTTCAGAGCCTTCAGTCCTTCCCCTAACTCTTCCATTAGGGTCCTTGAGTTCAGTTTGATGGTTGACTGTATCTTCATCTCTATTAGTCAGGCTCTGGCAGAGCCTCTCAGGGGACAACTATACCAGGCTCCTGTCAGCAAACACTTCTTGGCATCAGCAATAGTGTCTGTATTTGGTGCCTGCAGATGGGATGGATTCCTAGGTGGGACGGTCTCTAGATGACCTTTCCTTTTGTCTCTCCTCCATTTTTTTGTCCCCATGTTTCTTTTAAAAAGGACCAATTCTGGGTTAAAATTTTTGAAGTGGGTGGGTGGCCCCACCCCTCAATCAGTGTCTGTGCCTATTTATTAGAAATGGTCTCTACAGGTTCTATCTCTCCTTTGTTGGGTATTAAGGCTAATGTCATCTCATTTGTTCCTGGGAACCTCTGGCTTTCCTGTCATCTGGTACTTTCTAGTGACTACCTCCAGTTCCCCAACCCCTTAATGCTACATATTTCTATCTATTTTCCTGACCCTCTGGACTTCTCTCCTGTCTCTTCTCATACTTGATCTTGTCTCCTTCCCCCGCACCCCCTCTCTCCCAGGTCCCTCCCTTCCTCTACCTCCTGTGATAAAAAAACAAACTGGTTTTAATAAGTCAAATCTCTCAAAATTAAAAATAATCATTATTCAAAAATAATTACACCAAGCATTTCAAATATTTGAGAACAGATGTCAATTTGAGTTTTCTTTCCAAAAAGATAATTTGATCAGCACATTTGAGGAATTTTTGTTAAAGATAAGGTCTTGGCATTGGCAATAGAGTCCAGATTTGCCTTGAACTTGGTGTGTAGCTCAAATCATGGGGAAGAAGGTATCCTGCTTGGGAAT
The DNA here is from genome assembly GCA_036184795.1 of Tokudaia tokunoshimensis. NCBI lineage: Eukaryota > Metazoa > Chordata > Mammalia > Rodentia > Muridae > Tokudaia > Tokudaia tokunoshimensis. The sequence continues at coordinate 48,898,176 of BTHU01000002.1, read as the reverse complement.
ATAGTCTAAGGACATTATTCAAAATTATATTGTATTTGCAGACATTTAATGAAAAAAGAAGCAAAACAAATTTTCTTCATCTTTTGCTTAAAAACCACCAGCATTATTCAGGATGTGGTGTAACACTCTGACTGAGCAGTGGATTGGTGGCTTTCTTAGTCTTCTGAAATCACTTTGCTATTTTGTAAGGCCACCCCAACCCTCAGCCACATCTCTGACTCAGGAAAATTATACAGAAATGAAGGAAATTCTAAGGTTTTACTCAGCTCTAAATTCTCTTCAGATAATTTATAAGAAAAAATACTCTTTAAAGCTATAGAGCCCTAACAGTGTTCTGCTATTGTCGTCCTTTGGTTATATTCATTTTTATCCTTATAAATGGTTTATTCTACACACCTTTCATCAGCAGATTTACAAGGTTCAAAGCAGAAGAGCTCTTCACTGGGCATTGTGAGCACAAATAGTAATAAAACATGGCTCTGTGAATTGTTAGCAATATAGGCACAGGAAGATGTTATTAAGAACAAATCAATTCAATAAGTGATATGATAGAGGCATGGACATGTAGATCCCAACAAGTGGAGTTTTAGAAATGGAATAAGTAAAGCTTGAAGAATACAAAACATTCAGGTTTCACCTGACTTAAGTTGTAAATGGACTGGAACATTTCCTCATGTAGACAAGGTGCAGATACACCATTAAGACAGAGAGAATCACAAGATAAGAAAGTTGAGCTTTTACAGAAAAGAATGCTCAGTAGACCACTGGAGACATCAGCCTGGTGGGATGGGGTTAGAATCATCAGAATTGACTGCCAGACTCTCGTGTTAAAATGTGGCACACCAGGCAAAGAGAAACTGAATGAAGGGTTTTGAATAAGATTTAAAATTCTAGAAAAAAGTGTTGCAGAAAAATCACATGTTAAGAATTTGAAGGCCACTTGAATGAGGATGAAGGCAAAGATGCTGATTTAAACAACATTATTCTTTTAAAAGAAGAACATCTGAAACCAGAGAATTGATGTGCACAGAAAATCCAGACAGAAGCCAGTGTAAGAAACACAATCTTTCTAGCACAGAAGTTCCCAACCTGTGAGTTGTGGCCCCTTTGGCAAACTTCTATCTCAAAAACTGTATAGATTACAATTTATAACAATAGCAAAATTATAAAGTAGCAACAACAATAATGGTTGGTGGTCACCATAAAATGAGCAATCATATTAAAGGATCCCAGCATTAGGGATGTTAAAGGCCTTAGAACCTGCTCTGTCACGGGCTTCCCTAAGAGAGCTTTCTCTAGATTGTTCTGGCAGATCCACTATTGGAGTGATTTCAGTATTTTTCCTTTTATACTATTGATTAAATTGATACTGCCTGCTACTTCATTAACTTCTATAAATAGAAAATGAAACACAGAAGTCAATATATTGACAGATTAAAATAAAATGTAATTTTAAAAATGATGATATATGCTCTCTTTATGATTAAAGTTAGCTTATCTATTAAACAGGGACAAAGCAAAGTAAAGTATTTTGACATGCTATTGATCCTGAAAATATTATCCTTTTGGATAACTACCCAATTTGAAATAAAATCAAGAAGTCACTAGTAATGTTATTAAGGTATGTTACACATTAGAGTATGTGGTACAGTGTGTATATGTGTTTTATTTAGTGTGTATGTGGTATGTGTATGTATGTACGTGCATGTGTTATGTGTTTGTAGAGTTTAGCATGTATGTATGTATATGTGCACAAAGTGCACTTGCCCATATTGTCATAATTAGTGTGTATGTGATGCGTGTGTTTGTATGTCTTTGAGATGTTTATTGTGTGTGTGGTGTGTATGTGTGCATGCATGTATGTGTGTGTGGTGTTTAATATATATGTGATGTGTGTGTGCATTCCTGTATGTGCAGGTGTACATGTGTGCATTTATGTGCATGTATGTATGTAAATGTGTGCATTTTCATGCTGTGCATATATTGAGGCTTCTGGTTGATGTCTTTCTCCATTTCTCTTTACCTTCATTTTTCAAACAAGATCTGCCACTAAACTATATTGTACCTATTTAACTAAATTATCAGCTAGAAAGTCCAAGAACCATATTTTATTCTGTGTTAGGTTCTCAGACATAGGTTCCTGTGCTCATGGGTGCTAAGATCTGAACTAAAGACCCTGTACTTGCAAAGCAAATGCTTGGTAAGCACTGATGATTTCTCAACCTACCAAGTCACAGTGAAATGAACACTTTGTAGGTAATTCCTATAAATAATTTTACATTTAAAGAAAAGTGAATATAAAACACAGTAATACTGAATATATGAAGGAGCAGGTTATTTGAAGTTAAGTATTTTTTCTTCCTAATTAAGAAAATTTAAATTGGCTATAGAGTATTAATTTTAAAAATAAAAGCATGGAGCAATTCAGCCATAAAATTGTGCCTGCCTCTGTTTTCTGAGTAATGTGATAAACTGTAGATTTAAAAAAGTGTAATTTCTTTTATAACCATAAAAAATAAAGTTGTCATTGTGTTATAACTTTTCTTAAAATAGGGTAAAACTTGAGGTACATGAATGAAGTTACTTTGTTTTTAGGTCTTGCTCAGATTTACAGAGTTGATAAGGTTCTTTTATTTGTTTTAATGTTTAAAAATACACTTATTTTTATTACACATTCATGTATGTATGTATGTATGTATGTATTGACTGATTGACTGAATGTGTATGTTCTCACATTATATGACCCCATGTGTGGAACAGAGGTACCAGGAATAGTAGTCAGGTCATCAGACTTGGTGGCAGGAGCCTTTACTTGTGGAACCAGTTCGCCGGTCCCTTACTCATTCTTTGTCTTGTGATTCCTGTCATTCCTCATCATACACTGTAAGCAGGGGAACAAGCGATGAGCAAGTCCCTCATTGTCTCTGTCTCTGGGTGTTGGAGGGTGTCCTGACTCTAACTATCATACAGTAAGCCATGAATGAAGTATGACAGAGTAGCTGAGGAAAGTGTGAGGTGATGGAGAACATCTCAGAAGGTGTTCACATTTAGCAGCTTTTGTTGTTGATGACTCTGTGCTGTTTGAATTTTTATGTTAATTATACTTTCCCAGGAGAGGCTGTCTAAAATGAGAAGTGGGTCATGTGCTCTCGTGGCTTCTTGTGAACCAATCCCCTAATGAATAATGGAGCTAGTAGGCAGGCCTTCCGGGTTGGACAGAGGAAGAGAGGGAGCAAAAGAGAGTTAGTTCCTTTGGACTGCAATAGTGTGACCACAAGATGTAATTACCAGTGTCTCCTGGTTTCAATGGCGGATCCGTTAGGATTTGCCACCAGAGGATTTAGATTTAGTAAGGCTCACTGATTAGGATTTTAATTGTGCCCAGCGATTGAGTTAACATTGTCTCTGAACTAAGTTTGTGTGGCATTTTCCTTCACGCAGCAGTTTGATGGCGTTCAAGAAAGAAAGGTATGGTGGCAAAGTGTGGGTTTGTCAGAGGTGCACCACAAAGACTATGGGTGTATTTTGGAGCACGGGTTTGGTGTGATAGCAACCCACAAAAGGGTGGAGATGTTTCTTTCGGGAGCTCTGGGTCAGAGAGTTTCCATGAGATAAGAACAGGCCAGCCATTGCCCACTAGCGCATGGCCGGCCAGGCTGCTGAGGCAGAGAGTTGCTAACAAAAGTGGGGGAATGTGCCAGCTTTCTTATTTTTAAATATTTCCTGCAATACTTTAAATTTTCACAGTGATCAGAAACTCAGACTTTAGACTCAGAACTGCAATCCAGTCATACCATTTTTTTCCTTTTTGAAACCGGTCAAATAACAAACTTTTTAACAAAACCATTAAATGGGTTCTTCATCTTTAAGATATAGATGGTGTTCCTCTTTCTCCACATCCTCGCCAACAACTGCTGTCTCCTGTGGTTTTGATCTTAGCCATTCTGACTGGTGTGAGATGGAATCTCAGGGTTGTTTTGATTTGCATATGGTCCTGGAAAGACTGGATGTAGGGGAATGCCAGGACAGAGAAGCAAGAGGGGGTTGAATGGGGAAAAGAGGGAGGGAAGGGGGCTTATGGGACTTTCGGGGAGGGAGGAAACGGGAAAGGGGAAATGATTTTGAATGTAAATAAAAAAAAAGATACAGATGGTGACAGCCTAGGTATATATGTCCCTAGGGTTCCTGTGGATTATAAGCATGCAGTAACAATTAGGATCAATCAATTTATTAAATGGATGGATGATCTGACTCATTAATGGGGTCTGTCTTATCAATAGTGATATCATGTAGTGCATCTGCAACCCGAAAATAATAATGAGATTGGTGGCTGAGACTGAGGGCCTAAGGACCTTTCAAGGCGGCGACTTTGAAACGCTACTTGTATAGAGCAGTCCAAACAGTGCATTCTACCATTGTTTCCTCTGTTTCTTACAAAATTACATACATTACCTTCTTAATGAAGGAAGGTATTTAACGGAATAGGTCCCATGTTATAAGGGGTAATTATTTTCTGAAATTTTCTTTCAGCAAGAATCTGCCTGAAAATGAAAATGGAGCCTTGATTATTTTTCTCTTTAAGGTTATTAACTCTTATAATTACATTAAGTTTTAATCACAAAGTTAGTTGAAAGTGAAGGATGTGAATGAGAAAGGCCTTTTAAATTCTGGTGGATAATCATTAAGCTTGGGGATTTAGTTTTCTTAGTCCTTTGGATGTGTTTAAAAACCATGACTATAAAATAATTTCTTTGAACCATATAAACACTTTTTGAAACGGTTAACTTCCTTTATCTTCCTCTCTTCCCTTCTTCCTTCTTTCCTCTCCCCCTCTTTCTTTCTTTCTCTTCTTTCTTTCTTTCTTTCTTTCTTTCTTTCTTTCTTTCTTTCTTTCTTTCTTTCTTTCTTTCTTTCTTTCTTTCTTTGTGTTTTAGACTTGGCAGTTTTCCTACATTTGACTGCAGAGTCCCCCAATAATATTCATGTGCCATTATATCTGATTTACAAGTTTTAATCGTTTTAAAAGACATTTATGGAATTTATGCAGACATGTAACACTCACCTAACAAACACTTGGCAAATACCCACTATCTCCTTAATGTGTCCCTTGTATTTTTTCAATTTCCCATCTCACTTTCCTCTTCATTGTTTGTCCTATCTTAATCTTCTTTTCTTCTTCTCTTCTGTGCTGTTGATGGACAGACATGAGCTCAAGTCCTAATGCTCCCATACAGCCTTTGGAATTTTGAGTAAGTCAGTTAAATCCTGTAAACCTCTATAGTTTCATCTTTCAATTGGAATTAATAAGTATGCACATTTTATAAACATTTAATGAAATACTTCTTGCTTAAGGGTTTTGAGTAACACCTGCACAACATGAAAAACCAACATATGCTGTTATTTTTCTTTCTACCTCCTGAAAATAGCAAGCCCTCTAAATATGTGTATTGAGTATTAAACAGACTATGAAATCCCCCAATTACACAGATATTCTTACAAATTTCTTCTGTGTACCTTAGATATCAAACATCTGATATCTCCTATAATTAGATAGTGTGTTGTCTGAATGTAATTTATTATTTCCTCAAGGTTTTATTAATCCTCTATCAAGATTGCTTAGAATATTTTTTTCTCATTTTACTTGCAGCCACCGTCTGAACCTTTCATTTATTGTTCAAAGCTTAGGGTAAGATAAAGAATAAAAGGTCAGATCACCCATATTAATCCATTTTGCCTGGCGTGAAATGACAGGACAGGTTTGGGATAGAAACTGTTGCTTCAAGCAATACCCATGTGATGTGCATTAGAATACATTATGCCTCTCATATAAGACCTGAAGTGGAATTATTCTTATTTACAAGCTAAAGGAGAAACATATCTCTGGGCAAAGAAGTTAATCAAAACTTGCTGGTTTCACCCAACTCAAGAGGAAACCATAAATACCCATAGCTATGCTCACAGGTCAGAATACAGTAAACCCCATACAATAGAATTAGTTGAAAATCAAAATTTTTATTCATTTTTCTTTTTCCTTTTGTGTATGGTGTGTGTTTATCTTCCTCTGTGCCTGTGGGCCTGTGTACCTGTGCATTCAGACTATAGTGAACACTGGCCATCTTCGTCTATTATTTCCCACAGTATTTTCTTGATTATCATCTTTCAGTCACATGGGACTCCTTTATTTCAGCTAGACTGGCTGGCCAGAGAACTCCAAGGGCATTCCTTACCTCACACCCCTGGTGTTAAAACTCCTGTCATATGCAAACATACCTGACATTTTACATGGATAGTAGTATAGATCAGAATTCACAACCTCATGTTTGATAGTAAGCACTTTTGTAGACCATCTTATCTCTGTAACCCTCTATTCATTTTAAAAGAAATTAAAATTCAATTTTTGGCAAATTAAAGTAATAAGATACAAGTCCTATAAAAGATAATAATTTCTGAATTACTCTTAATGCTGCTTAAGAAATCTCCAGTGTGATACAGATCTTGTACTTTTCTTTGCTGACTTAAGTTTTATGCTTTATATGATTTATTTTAACTCATGAGCAGTGCTGAGAAACTCTAATCTGTATAAGAATAATTCTAAATCTACATTCTTTTCTGTTTCTTGAAGAATTCTTATCTTTTTCTTTGTTCCTTACTATTCTTTTGTAAACATTATACGTGTGTTAATTTAATTTAATTTTATTTTTTGAGAGTATCATTACGTAGCAACAGTTTACATGGAACTCACTTATATAGATCAGACTGACCTTGAACTCACAGAGATCCACCTATCTTTGCTTCTTGAGTGCTGAGATTAAAAATGTGTCACATGCCCTGGTAACTTGCATTAAATTTTTTTTAAATTTTATTTTATTTTTTAAGTTTTTTTTTATTTACATGGAAAATCATCTCCCCATTCCCGTTTCTTCCCTCCCCGAAAGTCCCATAAGCCCCATTCCTTCCCTCTTTTCCCCATTCAACCCCCTCTCGCTTCTCTGTCCTGGCATTCCCCTACATCGAGTCTTTCCAGGACCAGGGATTTCTCCTTCCATCTTCTTGGAAATCTATTGATATGCGAATTGTGTCTAGGGTATTCTGAGATTCTGGGTTAATATCCCCTTATCAGTGACTGCATACCATGTGTGTTCTTCTGTGATTGGGTTACCTCACTAAGGATGATATTTTCAAGTTCTGACCATTTGCCTAGGAATTTCGCGAATTCATTGTTTTTAATTGCAGAGTAGTATTCCATTGTGTAAATATACCACATCTTCTGAATCCATTCCTCCGTTGAGGGACATCTGGGTTCTTTCCAACTTCTGGCTATTATAAATAAGGCTGCTATGAACATAGTGGAGCATGTGTCCTTATTGCATGCAGGTAAACCCTCTGGATATATGCCCAGGAGTGGAATAGCCGGATCCTCCGGGTGTCATGCCCAGTTTTCTGAGGAACCGCCAGACTGCTTTCCAGAGTGGTTGTACCAGCTTGCAATTCCACCAACAGTGGAGGAGTGTTCCTCTTTCTCCACTTCCTCGCCAACAACTGCTGTCTCCTGTGTTTTTGATCTTAGCCATTCTGACTGGTGTGAGATGGAATCTCAGGGTTGTTTTGATTTGCATTTCCCTAATGACTAAGGATGATGAACATCTCTTTAGGTGCTTCTCAGCCATTAGATATTCTTAAGATGAGAACTCTTTGTTTAGCTCTGTACCCCATTATTTAATAGGGTTACTTGCCTCTCTGGAGTTTAACTTCTTGAGTTCTTTGTATATATTGGATATTAGCCCTCTGTCAGATGTAGGGTTGGCAAAGATCATTTCCCAGTTAGTTGGTTGCCGCTTTGTCTTTTTGACAGTGTCTTTTGCCTTGCAAAAACTTTGTAATTTAATGAGGTACCATTTGTCAATTCTTGATCTTAGAGAATAAGCTATTGGAGTTCTATTCAGGAAATTCTCCCCTGTGCCCATATGTTCAAGGTTCTTCCCTAGTTTCTTTTCTATTAGCTTCAGTGTGTCTGGTTTTATGTGGAGGTCCTTGATCCACTTGGAATTGAGCTTAGTGCAAGGAGATAAGAATGGGTCAATTTGCATTCTTCTGCATGTTGACCTCCAGTTGAGCCAGCACCATTTGTTGAAAAGGCTATCTTTTTTTCCACTGGATGGTTTTAGCTCCTTTGTCAAAGATCAAGTGACCATAGGAGTGTGGATTGATTTCTGGGTCTTCAATTCTGTTCCATTGATCTACATGTCTGTCACTGTACCAATACCATGCGGTTTTTAACACTATTGCTCTGTAGTACAGCTTGAGGTCCGGGATACTGATTCCCCCAGAGGTTCTTTTACTCTTGAGAATAGTTTTAGCTATCCTGGGTTTTCTGTTATTCCAGATGAATTTTTGAATTGCTCTTTCTAACTCTATGAAGAATTGAGTTGGGATTTTGATGAGGATTGCATTGAATCTGTATATTGCTTTTGGCAAGATGGTCATTTTTACTATATTAATCCTGCCAATCCATGAGCATGGCAGATTTTTCCATCTTCTGAGGTCTTCTTCAATTTCTTTCTTCAGAGACTAGAAGTTCTTGTCATACAAATCTTTCACTTGTTTGGTTAGAGTCACACCAAGATACTTTATATTGTTTGTGGCTATTATGAAGGGTATCATTTCTCTTACTTCTTTCTCAGCCTGCTTATCCTTTGAGTATAGGAAGGCTACTGACTTGCCTGAGTTGATTTTGTATCTGGCCACTTTGCAGAAGTTGTTTATCAGCTGTAGGAGTTCTCTGGTTGGAGTTCTTTGGGTCGCTTAAGTATACTATCATATCGTCTGCAAATAGTGATAGTTTGACTTCTTCCTTTCCAATTTGTATTCCTTTGACCTCTTTTTGTTGTCTAATTGCTCTAGCTAGAACTTCAAGTACTATATTGAGAAGATATGGAGAGAGAGGTCAGCCTTGTCTAGTCCCTGATTTTAGTGGGATTGATTCAAGTTTCTCTCCATTTAGGTTGATGTTGGCTACCGGTTTGCTGTAAATTGCTTTTACTATGTTTAGATATGGGCCTCGATTTCCTGACCTTTCCAAGACCTTTAGCATGAAAGGATGCTGAATTTTGTCAAATGCTTTCTCAGCATCTAATGAGATGACCATGTGGTTTTTTCTTTGAGATTGTTTATATAGTGGATTACAATGATGGATTTCCTTATATTGAACCATCCCTGCATCCCTGGGATGAAGCCTATTTGATCGTGGTGAATGATCATTTTGATGTGTTCTTGGATTTGGTTGGCAAATATTTTATTGAGTATTTTTGCATCGATATTCATAAGAGAGATTGGCCTGAGATTCTCTTTCTTTGTCGGATCTTTGTGTGCTTTTGGTATTATCGTAATTGTGGCTTCATAGAATGAGTTGGGTAGTGTTCCTTCTGTTTCTATTTTGTGGAACAGTTTGAAGAGTATTTGTGTTAGGTCTTCTTTGAAGGTCTGATAGAATTCTGCACTCAAACCATCTGGACCTGTGCTTTTTTTGGTTGGAAGACTTCCAATGACGACTTCTATTTCTTCAGGGGTTATAGGATGATTTAAATGGTCTATTTGATCCTGATTCAATTTTGGTATTTGGTATCTGTCAAGGAAATTGTCCATTTCCTTGAGATTTTCTAGTTGTGTTGAATACAGGCTTTTGTAGTAGGATCTGATGATTTTTTGAATTTCCTCAGTTTCTGTTGTTATCTCTCCCTTTTCGTTTCTGATTTTATTAATTTGGATACTATCTCTGTGCTCTCTGGTTAGTCTGGCTAAGGGCTTATCTATCTTGTTGATTTTCTCAAAGAACCAACTCCTCGTTTTGTTGATTCTTTGTATGGTTTTATTTGTTTCTACTTGATTGATTTCAGCCCTGAGTTTGATGATTTCCTGCCTTCTACTCCTCTTTGGTGTATTTGCTTCTTTTTGTTCCAGGGCTTTCAGGTGTGCCATTAAGCTGTTAGTGTATGCTGTCTCCCGTTTCTTTTTGGCGGCACTCAGGGCTATGAATTTTCCTCTTAGCACTGCTTTCATTGTGTCCCATAAATTAGGGTATGTTGTGCCTTCATTTTCATTAACTTTCAAAAAGTCTTTGATTTCTTTCTTTATTTCCACCTTGACCAAGTTATCATTGAGTAGAGCATTGTTCAGCCTCCATGTGTATGTGGGTTTTCTGTTGTTTTTGTTGCCATTGAAGACCACCCTTATTCCATAGTGATGTGATAGGAGGCATGGGATTAGTTCTATCTTCTTATATCTGTTGAGGTCTGATTTGTGACCAATTATATGGTCGATTTCGGAGAAGGTACCATGAGGTGCTGAGAAGAAGGTGTATTGTTTAGCTATAGGATGAAATGTTATATATATATATATATATGTTATTTCCATTTGGTCCAAGGCTTCAATTAGATTCACTCTGTCCCTGTTTAGTTTCTGCTTTCCTGAACGATCCATTTCAGAGGGCGGGGTATTGAAGTCACCCACTATTATTGTGTGAGGTGCGATGTGTACTTTGAGCTTTAGTAAAGTTTCTTTTACGAATGAGGTTGCCCTTGCATTTGGAGCATAGATATTCAGAATAGAGAGTTCTTGTTGCTGGATTTTTCCCTTGATCAGTATGTAGTGTCCTTCTGTGTCTTTTTTGATTACTTTAGGTTGAAAATAAATTTTTTCTGATACTAGGATGGCTACTCCGGCTCGTTTCTTGGGGCCATTTGCTTGTAAAATTGTTTTCCAGCCTTTTATTCTGAGGTAGTGTTTGTCTTTGACACTGAGGTGCGTTTCCTGCACGCAGCAAAATGCTGGGTCCTGTTTATGTATCCAGTCTGTTAGTCTATGTCATTTTATTGGGGAATTGAGACCATTGATATTAAGAGAGATTAAGGCATAGTGATTATTGCCACCTGCCATTCTTGATGCTTTCTTTATGTTTGAGTGGTTATCTACTTTTGGGTTTGAAGCAAGAAGGTTACTATCTCATTTTTTCTAGGGTGTTGTTTTTCTCCCTGTATTGGCGGTTTCCACCTATTATCCTTTGCAGGGCTGGGTTTGTGGAAAGATATTGTGAAAATTTGGTTTTATCATGGAATATCTTGGTCTCTCCATCTATGGTGATTGAGAGTTTTGCTGGGTAGAGTAGTCTAGGCTGGCATTTGTGCTCTCTTAGTGTCTGCATGAGATCTGCCCAGGATATTCTGGTTTTCATAGTCTCTGGTGAGAAGTCTGATGTGATTCGGATAGGTCTTCCTTTGTATGTTACTTGGCCCTTTTCTCTTACTGCTTTTAATATTCTTTCTTTGTTTAGTACATTTGGTGTTTTGATTATTATGTGACGAGAGGTATTTCTGTTCTGGTCCAGTCCGTTTGGAGTTGTGTAGGCTTCTTGTACATTTATCGGCATCTCTCTCTTTAGGTTATGGAAGTTTTCCCTCCATAATTTTGTTGAAGATGTTTCCTGGCCCTTTAAGTTGCAAATCTTCACTCTCATCTATACCTATAATCCTTAGGTTTGGTCTTCTCATTGTTTACTGGATTTCCTGGATATTTTGGGTTACATGTTTTTTGCATTTTGCATTTTCTTTGACTGTTGAGTCAATGCTTTCTATGGTATCTTCAGCACCTGAGATTCTTTCTTCCATCTCTTGTATTCTATTGTTGATGTTTGCATCTATGACTCCTGATTTCTTCCCAATGTTTTCTATCTCCAAAGTTGTCTCCCTTTGTGATTTCTTAGTTGTTTCTACTTCCTTTTTTAGATCCTGGATGGATTTGC